>JAECMU010126370.1:4224-15713 GCA_016106625.1 Dracogyra subfuscus
ACTAACGTTTTGTTCAGCAGCGCCGTGATCAGGTTGCGGAAGTAATCCACTGAACAGGACGAGAAGTGCCACGAGTTGGCGTATCTCGTCGAACTGACGGCCGCCATGATGTAGTGGTCATCTGCAGAACACGTGTTGTTGTTGGTACCGTCGTGCTTAGCGCTAAGACTGAAAAAACCCCACAGACAAAACAAACATATGATAATAGAGAAAGCTAATTAGTTTATATACATGTGTTAAAAGACGAGAATTAATATTTCATTCCAACTTATTTTCGTGATTGTATCCAATTAAGGTTCAAGCACGCTGTGTTGGGTACACACCTCAGCTATCTGGGCTGTCTGTTCAGGACAGTGGGTTAGTTGTTAATTGTTAGTGGTTAGTGAGAGAGAAGAGGGTGTATAATGGGCTTACACCTACCCACCGAGTCGTTAAAATTCACTGTGGTTGGGACCCGGTACCGGGCTGCAAACTCTGTACCTACCACCCAAATATCCGATGGCTTAACCACGACACCATCGAAGCCGGCTGAGAATTAATACAGCATACAAAATATGTTCTATATAACATAATCAGAAATATTGTATTAAGGAAAATATTATAGTAAATGATACATTGCCTGCTATAATATTTCTGACATTTGTTATGCATTGTGTATGAAATAACACCAGAAATAATACAGCAAACAAAATATACTACATATAAAAATAAATAAATGTTTTATTTAAACGACGCACTCAACACAATATTTTTACGGTTATATGGTTTCAGACATATGATTCAGAACCACACAGATATTGAGAGAGGAAACCCGCTGTCGCCACTTCATGGGCCACTCCTTCCGATTAGCAGCAAGGGATCTTTTATATGCACCATCCCACATACAGGATAGCACATACGACGGCCTTTGTTATACCAGTCGTGGTGCACTGGCTGTGACAAGAAATATCCTAATGGGCCCATCTACGGGGATCGATCCCAAACCGACCGCGCATCGAGCGAGCGATGTACCACTGAGCTATGTCCCGCCCCCATATACTACATATAACAAAATAATAAGAGTTTATATGTAATGAAAGCAGAACAGATGTATAGTCATGACGGTGGTCCAACAGTGGGACAGGGTATGCTCACCTTTCACGAACACCTGCTATCATCACTAGTGATTCATGAGTGCATGTAATCACAGCTGTATTTATTTTAAAGGCACATGCCTAAGTTTGCTGCAATTTTTATGATGTTATCGATTAACACAGAGAGAGACACACACACACACACACACACACACACACACACACACACACACACACACACACACACACACACACACACACACACACGTGTTGGCACCTTCCTACACCCATGTAATATCATATTTCAGAATTTTCCGATCAAAATCTCTGGAAGATAATAGACTTTTAAATTTGCAATTTAAATTTTCAAAAAGTTAATACAAATTATAAATTTTTAAAATTCCAAAATATTTCACTTTTAGTGCCCCAGAAGGTCACTGAACTACGTTTCAGAATAATCTAATCAAAATTGTAGAAGAAAAGAAACTTCAAAACGAAAGGTGGACAGACACTGGACAGATCGGTATGAAACAAACTCCGCAGGACGAACATAGCGTCAACTGACCTATGACCCAGTTCATGAGCAGCTGCATTTATGCGCAGAAATGTCCCACGATCCTCGATCACAGATGTGCTATATCCCGCCGGTCTGCACATTGTTCCTACGTAAGCATATCCTAGAAGTAATTTTTAAAACAAATTAACAATAAAAACAAACACATCTCATATTATTTCATAGCCTCTTAAAGGCGCAGACACAAGTTTTAACCCGTAAACAATGGACACTAAGTTTAGTTAATTTACAAACCTGTAACTAAATTATATAAAGTTACATTAGAGTCAAGAAGAGGCTGGGACGTTAAAACGTTATCCTTAAAAGTACACTAGAACTCAAACAACAACCGCTACTTTCAGAAGCACGTGCGTTTTTTAAAATAAGACAAATGCACAAGTATGACCAGAAACACTTCGGTTCTACAGAAACGAATAATCTAAAGAATAAAATATAAGTAATGTTTGATTTCAGTGGTCATAAACGGCTCTAGTAGTGATAAAAAAACTAGGGTCCGTCCCTTTAAGGTTAAGTCTGGTTATTCTGAATACATCTCTGTTATTTAGACAACTTTATTATCAAGGACACATTTTATTGAATCATTCTTAATTTTAGGTTCAATATTAAATTTGTTTAATATACATTAGTCAAGTGCAATTGTTAGTGGTTAATTAGAGAGCAGTCGGTATTGTTAAAGTTCAAAGTTAAAATTGGTTTTGTTTAACGAAACCACTAGAACACATTGAATGTTTTTTTAATGATTGGCTATTGGATGTCAAATATGTTTTAATTCGGACATAATTATAGTCTAAGAGAGGAAACCCGCTACATTTTTCCATTAGTAGCAAGAGATCTTTTATATGCACCATGTCAAAGACATGGTAGCTGATACAACGACCTTTGATATACCAGTCGTAGTGCACTGGCTGGATCGAGAACTAGCCCAGTGGGCGCATCGACGGGGATCGATCTCATATAGATAGACTGACAGACACACAGACTGACGGACTGACATACCAATCGATCGATCGATAAATAGATATATAGATGGATTTAAAAGAGAGAAACAGGGGGAGATATACTAACATACATACAGACAGTTATACAACTAGACAGATAGACATACAGACAATAAATAAATAAGCATATTAAACCGACAACCAATTTTTCTTAAAAACCCAGAAACAAAAAGACAAATAAATAAAAAGGAAGCAAAATAAAACACAGAATGTTAAACAGATAAACAAACGTACGGAAACAGAGCAGGGGATACTTTGAGACACTGTGATATAGAGAAAGAGACATGATAGATAAAATGAAAGAAAGCGATACTAACCAATCACACTGTTTGATTTTGTGCCGCCAGAAACTGTGTACAAATCATACCTAAAATATAAACAATTTGTAAAATAAAATTCTGAACAAGGCATACGGTATTTCATGAATGCGATATTAATGATAGTCGTCCAAAAACTATTTTATAAAACATGTTTAATGTTCTTTCCCTTCGTACTGTAGGTCTATGTATAATATTCCTGCACTTCTTAATGTAGGTCTATGTACTTCTTAATGTAGGTTATTGTACTTCTTAATGTAGGTCTATGTACTTCTTAATGCAGGTATATGTACTTCTTAATATAGGTATATGTACTTCTTAATGTAGGTCTATGTACTTCTTAATGCAGGTATATGTACTTCTTAATATAGGTATATGTACTTCTTAATGTAGGTCTATGTACTTCTTAATATAGGTCTATGTACTTCTTAATGTAGGTCTATGTATAATATTCTAACACTTCATGTTGGCACAGTAGGTCTATGTATACTACTGCACTTCTTAATGTAGGTATGCATACTTGTTAATATAGGTGTATGTATACCTTTATTGCACTTAGTATAGGACTATATGTAATATGGTTGCTAATCGAAAAGAGTAGCCCATGAAATGTCGACAGCAGGTTATCTCTCTTAATATCTGTGTAATCCTTAACCATATGCCCAACGCCATATAACCGTACATAAAATGTGCTGAGTGCGTCATTAAATAAAACATTTCCTTCCTTCCTTCCTAAACACCATTGTGTGGGCAACATTTGAGCTTTGGACACCACATTAACATGATAGCCTACACTATTACCACTATCTGGGACCACTCTGAATGTGAGGTCCCTAGACTTGGTATTTAACCACACCGGCAATAGTTTGAGATTAACGTGAAACTACACACTTAGTAAACAGCATCACGTGATCGTTGGACGGTAATTGGGTGCTGGCAACCCAGTCTTTCAAAGCCTCCAGTACAGTAAGGGCATTGACCTCTCCGCCTGATGACGTCATCGCAACATTGTCTTCTGTCCATGTTGAATCATCTACCGTCTACAAAGAGATGCACCTCTTTATAGCTAATAACCAAGAATATCACTATGCATTTAATACAAATATATCAGTACAGTCCTAATCATGAATACCAGTATGCAGTTAAAATATAAATACAAGAAAAAGAAAGAAATGTTTTATTTAACGACGCACTCAACACATGTTTTTACGGTTATATGGCGTCAGACACATGGTAAAGGACCACATAGATTTTGAGAGGAAACCCGCTGTCGCCACTTCATGGGCTACTCTTTCCAATTAGCAGCAAGGGATATTTTATTTGCGCTTCCCACAGGCTAGATAGCACAAACCATGGCCTTTGTTGAACCAGTTATGGATCACTGGTCGGTACAAGTGGTTTACACCTACCCATTGAGCCTTGCGGATCACTCACTCAGGGTATGGAGTCGTTATCTAGATTAAAAATCCCATGCCTCGACTGGGATCCGAACCCAGTACCTACCAGCCTGTTGTGCGATGACCTAACCACGACGCCACCGAAGTCGGTTATATAAATACAAGTACAGCCCTTATTATGGATACCAATATGTAGTTAACACATACCAGTACAACCCTAGCCATGGATACAAGTATGTAGTTAACACATACCAGTACAGACCTAACCATGGATAAAAGTATGTAGTTAACACATACCAGTACATACCTAACCATGGATACAAGTATGTAGTTAACACATACCAGTACATACCTAACCATGAATAACAGTATGTAGTTAAAACATACCAGTACAGCCCTAACCATGAATACCAGTATGCAATTAACACATAAATACAAGTACATCCAAAATTATGGATACCAATATCTAGTTAACACATATCAATACAACCATAACCATGAATACCAGTATGTAGTTAACACACACACACACACACACACACACACCAGTACAGCCCTAATCATGAATACCAGTATGTAGTTAACACATGAATGAAAGTACAGCCCTAACCATGGATACCAGTATGTTAATACATACCAGTACAGCCCTAACCATGGATATCAGTCAGTTAGTTAACAACACATACCAGTAAATCCCTAACCATGGATATCGATATTATTTAGCAACACAGACCTATACATTTGATTGGAACTGGAACTCTCGTTCTTACATCCAATTAAGGTTAAAGCACGGTGTCCTGGACACATCTCAGCGATATGAGCTCTCTGTCCAAGCTAGTGAGTTAGATGTTAGTGGTTTATTGAAAAAGAGATCAGTATATAGGCTGGCCCTTACACCTACCTACTGGGCCCCTAAAACTCAGTATTGATGGAAACCGGTAACAAGTTCTAGCAAAGGGAAAATAGCCACATGGACCTACTCCTGTAAAGAGCACTTCTATAGACGATTGGCGTTCGTGAAATGACAATTGTAAAAGGTGGGGGGGAGAGGGGGCACTTTAACTGCTTCGAGGAGGGGTAGGGGGAGGTTCCTCGTTGGATTTGCACTTACGTGGGTGTCGAGAAAGACATGTTTTGTTTAACGACACACTCTGTACATTTTAATCACGGTTATATAATATTGGACGGATATCGAGATGCCAACGCAAGTACCTGCAAGGCTTAACCGATATAATCGAGAAATGGGCAATGTAAAATGAACCTAAACATTGAAATTGGTATAACAAACAAATTGTTTCGTACATTTGTTCATAAATATGTCCTAAGTGTCACCTTGAAACTTTGTAGGCGGAGGAATTAATACAAAACATTAATTTTATGAAATGGCCATCAACGCCTTTATACGATTCTAACTTCCATCTAAATATGTCCAGACAAACCCCTAAAGACGTGTACGTCTGTCTTATATTACATTTATGGTGAATGGCTAGGGCAAATAATCTCTCAATTTTGACCTCTGTAGGTAATTTTGTGGTAAATTAAGGTCATTTGGGTCAAATACTCTCTCTTTTTGTTATGTATCTAAAAAAAAAAAAAAAAACTATACATACCTCTGCCACGATGAAACCACTGAGTGAGATCACCAGGCTGGAACCCATGCCAGTTATCGTCTTGTAGCGCAGGTTTACCTGAACACAAAACACGAGACAGATGAACTAACTGTATAAATACTGATCCACTTCTATGACCCTAGGTAACAAAATACTCCCATTAAACAACCAAATGTTCTGTTATATTTTGTTGTCCACCCCCACCCCACCCCACCACTGCCCCCAGATAGCACAGACCGACCCCTCTTCTGCTCAATTATATTCTGCTCTAATCTACTCCACTCTGTTCTGTTCTTATTTGTCCTCTCCTGTCCTCTCCTCTCATGTCCTGTCCCCTGCCCGGGCCCCTGTCCTCTCCTGTGCTATCATATCCCCTTTCCTGTCCTGTCCCCTACCCTGTACTGTCCTGTCCCATGTCCTATCATATCCCCTGTCCTGTCCTATCATACGACCATTGCATTTTGGAATCGAATAGTTAACAAATACCAATTATATTTTCTCACTTGTTGAAATCAAAAAAACAGAATTGGCAATAGTAAAAACACAAGAATAAATTTTCTTCTGACCACAACTTAACAAACAATTCTAGTAATCTAGTAAGTTTACAACACAAAGTATCTAATTCTTTCGTGTTTCAAAATCGACATTACATGGGAACATTTGGAACATTTTAATATTCAGGAACTAATTTCTAGGCAAGAATGCTCCATTGTAATAGGTCCAAATATTGTTAACAAACAACACTAGGGCCTTTTACGTCTTCTCATTGTGATCGTGTTATGTATTATACAAGACAGTGTGACTGTTAGTCGGTCAAATACTATTACCCCATTCATGATGTAGGCAAAATATTCCCGAATGTCCTGTAGTGCACGAGTTCTTCTTTCTGCAGTAGATAATGTCGAATCAGTACGATCAAAGTGTCTGAAAATATACAGTCAAATGTTTTTTTGTTACTTTAACGACACCACTAGAGATCATTGATTATTAATCATCAACTATTGGATGTCAATTGTTTTTGTTTTTGTAATTTTGATATATAGTCCCGGTGTAAAAGGAACACAAGTCCGTAGGACCTCGGTTCCTAGAAACAATGGCCGTCCTATCGGACTTGCATTCCATGGGAATATTATTTTTATATTTTTTACATATAGTAAGCCTAGGACTTGTATTCCTACCGGACATAAATTCCTTTCATACCGGCTCCATTTTTCCATTAGTTTTGCAAGGGATCTCTTATATGTGCACATCCAACAGACAATATAGCACATACCACGACTTTTGATAGATCAGTCGTAGGGTACTGGCTGGAATGAGAAATATCACAGTAGTCCACCGTCGGGAATCGATCCTAGACCGACCGCGCGTAGGGATCGCGCTTTACAACCAGGCTAGTTGCCATCTTGTAGATGGTCAGGCAAGGTCATATTTCTAGAATAGCATGAACGCTGCACGTATTGTATAGGTTGACTGTATATTCACTATTAAATAGATACTACATAATGTAGCTTAAAACAATTATGAACCGATAATGAAAAAAAAAAAACCCACAAAAAACAAACAAACAAAAAAAACCACACATTTATTTGCGTGCATTCAATGCAATATTTCCGTCCAAAACATTTGAAATATAATATATAAGGGCCAGTTTGTTTTGTTTAACGATACTAGTAGAGCACACTGATTTATTAATCATCGGCTATTGGATGTCAAACGTGTGGTAATTTTGACATATAGTCTTAGAGAGGAAACCTGCTAAATTGTTCCATTGTTAGCAAGAGATTTATTGATATGCACCATCCTACAGACAGGACAGCGGGCAGCATAGCCCAGTGGTACAGTGCCCGCCTGATGCGCGGTCGGTCTAGGATCGATCCCCGTCAGCTAACCACTGGAGTTTTCTCTCGACATAACCCTATGTCCGACGCCGATATAACCGTACTTGTAATGTGTGGAGTGCGTCGTTAAACAAGCAAACAAACAGACAGGACAGCACATATGCCAGCCGTGGAGCACTGGCTGGAACGAAAAATAACCCAATGGGCCCATCGACGAGGGTCGATCTCAAACTAACCGCACATCAAGCGAACGCCTTACCAGTGCGCATCAAACAAACCACGCATCAGGCGAACGCCTTACCACTGGGATACGCCCCGCCCCACGAGGAATAGTCAAACTGTTTGTACAAGTAGATATATGCTTGGTACACCACCACATTTGTAGATGTTTTTAAAGCTTGTTTTTCAAACAATAACGCGATTCTTCTTGTTTACAACCTTCCTACCGATGCTATGAATTTAACCACTGCTAACCGTGTCAGTTCGAGTAGCTCAATTACTAGTGGCATATATATATATACCGTTACACCTTTTGTTACTACTTAACGTTTCTCGCTATGAGCGATCACCAGGTAACGTTACCTGATGTAGTAGTAAGATTTAAGTAGTAACAAAAGGTGTAACGGCATATATATTTATACTGACTCCCCAAGAGGTAGAACACTATACCAGCCACACCAGGAAGAATACTGTATGTGTGTGTGTATATATAGGTATATTAATCACTGTGAAACATTATTTCTGTCAATCATTTTCATTCTGTTGCTCATAGAGTTATTATTGTGTAGTCAACTGTATTGTTTGAATTTCCGATTTACTGATTAAAAGCCCGTCAACTTTAAAATTTCATTGCTGACCCCATTCGTCCTTCAAGATCTTCGGTGGTCATAAAACCTACTGTAACACTGAACTACTGGTTGTAATGTTTGCCCAATTAATTCACTATTATTATATAACCATTCCCCACAGCTAAAATACCGTACAATTTTTGCAGCTGTAAATTCTTATTAGAGTTTCCCTACGTTTTTGTTTTTAAGAGGATATATATACATACGATTATTTACGGTTAGTCAAATAAGAGACCTGCTTCTCACTAATGGTTTTGGTTACATATGGTATAATCAAAATGTCGAAAATCGCAATACATTTATATCACTATTCAAACAGAGAATGACTGATCATTCTATCCAATCTATGTATGCTGTATTCAACAATTATCCGAAATGTATGTTATACGAATTCGATGTTAATAATTATTGCTTATAACCTTATCCTTAGAAACCTTTTGCCTTGAAATACAAACATATTTTGAGCAAATATAGATTATCTTCCCATAATCTCTTAAACGGGCAGATACCACAATATTGACAGGAATAACAGAATTTGTCGTCTGTGCAATATCAGTATAGTAGAAGACAAATATCACTTTGTTCTAGTGTGTCCTTTCTACAGTAACATAAGAGATAAATATATTAAACCTTTTTATTATAATTTACCATCAACATTCAAATTAACGTAATTACTGTCCAACGACAGCTCAAAACATCTAATTAAATGGTGTAAGTATTTGAATACTGCTATCACGCATAGAACAGACAACAATGATACGTGACATATGTTATTATATTGTATATTATAGCTATGCATGCATTACCTATTTACTATATAATTGTATCGATTGTAACCCGATGTTACATACCATTCCCCGCAGTGTGCACATTATATTATTTTATATATAAATATGTATGTATGCCTACAAAATGTATATTTTGTGGCAAAAATAAAATGTGATTTCAGCAGCGTGGAGATTATTTTATATCTCATTACTACATCAAAACATGTGTCCTTCATGTTTCCTTCTCCTAATAGCAACTCCTTATAACTGGAGAAACCATGAAAACAATTACTTCTGTGTGTCCATTATTAAATATTATAAAAAAAACTTCAAAGCTGCTGCCTACAGGAGTTATGATTACAGCAGTGACTAGTTAGCAGTGAGACACAGCCAGTACCAGTTGGTCATTCAAGCCGAGATAATTCTCTGAGACCATTCTCATTCTCCACACAGGTGTGCTCAGTTTACTTACTGCTTGACTGTTTTCCTAATTGTATTACTATTGACCATATGACTAATGGGGGCATGACTAATGGGAGGTAACCGTTTATTTCATTACGGCTGGACACCTGCGTTTTCAGACGCACGTATTCTGTCTAGACGATCTCATTGAAACTAATTACGTATTTAGATTTTTTATACGGACCGCACGCACGCGCCGCGCTCAGTCTATATGCGTTTTTACGCACTTCGTACACGTTTAAGGCTAGCAAGTCGATTCGTAATGTGAGAAGTTCATTAAAACTGCTGTTTACCGTTTACCTTACAACCTGTTCTGTACTTACCTCAGGTAAATTGAGTAGTCGATAACTGCCAGTACGTCAATGGTGTACACTGGCATCTGTCTGCTTTGAAGAAAAGGTCTTGAAGGAGGTGGAATATTTTCTTCAGGAGGAGCTGAGTGTAATAGAAATGAAATTAATACCAGAAGTTTTACGTAATTGATCGATTAAAACATAATACTTAAATAGTAAAAGGGGCTGGTCATTTACATAAGTTTACACAAGTTGATCTATTTACTAAGCCCTCTTAAAGGGACATACCCTAGCTTTTAAACACTATGGCATATTTTTTAATATGAGAGCTGTTTTTTTATAGATTTTTTTATAGATTTTATTGTTTAGATTATCCATGTCCGTGCATTCAAGGTCTTTTTGGTCATCCTGGTGTTTTTAATATCACAAAATGCATTTTTAATATTTTTAAAAACGCACGTGCGTCTGAGAGGTAATTATTATGGAGTCGAGTTTTAGTCTATTTTAGAGGGTATTTCACCATTTTAATGTCTCAGACTCATGTTTCACTCTATTGTAACTTTATTTATCCCAATGGGTTACAGGTTTGCAGATTCAACAAACATGGTGTTATTTTTCATAAAAATTAGGGTCTGTCCCTTTAATAATAAATACATTTCCAGCGACAATATGCAGTTGTAATTGTATACTGAATAACAACAGAAGCGCGATTTTTTTTTTAATGTTTTTCATGACAAAATTAATTTGGTAACTAGACTGTTAAAATGCCTTATATGTGCATAAGATATTAATAATTTTAACAGACAAGCAACTAATGGGATTTAAAAGTGAATGAATTTAGAAAAATTAAAGGAAATTCAATTATCATACTAGTTGCGTTTCTTTTGGTCTTAAGTATATATATATATCCATTCTTAATTGAGAACAGATCACTAACCCACGTTCCTCGACAGACAGCCCAGATAACTGAGGTGTGTGCCCAGGTCAGCCTTCTTGAACCTAATTTGTTATAAGCAAGAAAATAAGTTGAAATGAATGAACAGTGGAATAATGCAGAGGGAATAGATTAAAAACCCACGAAAAAAAAAAACCACGAAAATATCTGACATTATACAGACACGTACGTTGTAGTAGATATTTAACTAGGCACTAATCATGGGTTTTTGTTTTGTATAATTATTCTTTATTTAAAACATATTTACAAGATTACGTACGTTCTACGTAATCGTCACCGACGGGTGTTACGGGCTCTTCCTCCGCAATGTATTCTTCTTGATCACGTGGCGTCTCCCTGCGATCACGTGATTTTGGT
>JAECMU010126380.1:0-10490 GCA_016106625.1 Dracogyra subfuscus
TCATTTAATACCAAACATACAATTTAGGTATGAAAACAATACTATACATGACATCAACCTGTGTGGTGAACGACAATGGCTGAACTGAAAACATTACAATATGTGTACCAGACAACATTCATGACAGGCCACTTATTTCCAGGCTTGATTATAATGCACATTAGAAAAATATGTACAAATTATAACTTCCTCATTAATAATGTTAAATTATTTTTACAACAACAACAAATCACACACACTAAAAAACATTCAGCTGATGTCAAGTTGGAAGTATGCTAAAACAATATATCCCATTTAGTAATGACGTCATTGGTCACAAGCACATGAATGAATGAAAGAAAGAAATGTTTTATGTAACGACACACTCAACACATTTTATTTACGGTTATATGGCATCAGACATATGGTTAAGGACCACACAGATTTTGAGAGGAAACCCGCTGTTGCCACTACATGGGTTACTCTTTCCGATTAGCAGCAAGGGATATTTTATTTGCGTGTCCTAAATAGCACAAACCAGTTATGGATCACTGGTCAGTGCAAGTGGTTTACACCTACCCACTGAGCCTTGTGAAGCACTCACTCAGGGTTTGGAGTCGGTATCTGGATTAAAAATCCTATGCCTCGATTGGGATCCGAACCCATTAGCTGGGCGGTATTCGGTATATACCGATCGGTATCGGTATCATGTCAATACCGAAATACCGTACCGAGCAAATCTGAAAATACCGAAAATTTCGGTATTGCAAAGTACGTATTCCCGCCTTTAACACTGTTAAAGTAAAACACTAAAAATACATCTGACGACACCACATTACCCACAAAATGGCCGATAAGAAGAGCGTATTGAACACCATCATAAAGAAGCATACCAAAAAACTACGAAAATGCTTGAAGAAACGGTGACAGCATCGAAAAGAAAACGGGTAAAAATTATATCATGTACACGAAATTGTTTCAGTGCTATGCACACGTCAGGCGATGCTATTTCACGTCATTGAGGCGTGATTCGATTTTTAGGGCCTACTAAATTCGGGTCATTCCGTGAATGCATTCTGTTGTTGAATTTGTGTCACAGTAACAGTTTTGCGTTACCTACTACTGCTAATTTTTTGTTAAGGCCGGGGTTCTAACTTTCTAACACCGCATTACAGACTAGCGTGTCTGACGACCATGCATTTATATCTTGAAAAGAATGCAGGTCAGCTTTAGGCCGTATCTTTAACGGAATAAAACGAATACTTCCGGAGACTGTCAATTTTTAAAATCGGAAAAATGTCTGAGAGGTTCATGTTTAAAACAACCGCTTTTATATTTATTAAATAAAACTGTTACTTCTGCAGTCTATTTAACTGTAAATGTTTGCCTGTAAGGTCATCAGATGAGCAATGGTTCAAAGACATTACTTGTTAGAAAACCTCCCTTTGATAAAACAAAAATAATAATAATGAAAAAATGGGTTGGACATAAATAAGGGGAAGACCCTAACATGGGCGTGCATTTAGAGGCAGGTATACATAAAATACTGCTTAATATTGGTTAGTTATTAGTGTTATATGAATACCGAATACCGTACCGATACCGAGGTAAATTGCCACCAAAATACCGATACCGATACCGCACTTGAAATTTCAATACCGCCCAGCTCTATTTAATGGGTTGTGATGACTTTTTTCAACAATAGCCTATAGCAAAAACGATTGAGGCAAGCAATAAACTACTCACCAGTTGTAAGTTTTAGGCGCATATGAGGCACATATGAGTCGCTACTCACCTCTCATGGAGAGGCTGGTATTAGTATTTATTATTTTTGAAAATCCCCTTTTTTGTATTTGAAACGTTATTTTTTCCCAACTGACCAAAAAGGGATCCTTAATTTTTTTCTCTAGATTATACCCTGACTACATACATCTGTACAAAGCTGTTTATGACTTACACACTTGTAACTACATACATTTGTACAAAGCCTGTTTATGACTTACACACTTGTAACTACATACATCTGTACAAAGCCTGTTTATGACTTACACACTTGTAACTACATACATCTGTACAAAGCCTGTTTATGACTTACACACTTGTAACTACATACATTTGTACAAAGCCTGTTTATGACTTACACACTTGTAACTACATACATTTGTACAAAGTCTGTTTATGACTTACACACTTGTAACTACATACATTAAAAATGTTTAAACATCTGTGTTAAAAAAAAAGCAGGTTTATACATTTTCCTCTTTGTTTTGAAGCATCTTTCAACAGGAAGAAATAAACATAATATACTGTAGATCCTGAAATTAATGCGATAATAAGATTACCGTATATTGCCGTGTATTAGCTGACTCCGTGCATAAGCCGACCCCTTAGTTTGACCCTAAATATCAGGTACAAAATCATCGGGCTTGTGTATAAGTCGAAGTCATCTTTTGACCAGCTGTATGTTGTACAGATTTCAATAATACTGTCAACAAATAGACTTGTGCTTTTTTTGTTCATTGTATTTGTTTTCCCTTTAATTATTACAAACACAGTAATCGCGATCGCAATCAACGTAGCAATGCTATTATAATGGAACAAAAGAATGGAACACATACACATGTAGACCAGATGTAATTCACTACTAGCGCAATGATGTAAAGCTGTAATATGCCAGTGAATGTTAGTAGTAAAAGTTTGTTTCGTTTAACAACACCACTAGAGAACATTGATTGTTAATTATTTACTATTGGATGTCAAACATTTGACAATTTTTACATATAGTCTTGGAAAGGAAATATTTTTCCATATATAGCAAGGGATCTTTTATAGACACTATCCAACAGACAGAATGTGTCTATGACAAACATTTGAAAGCGGATGTAAGCACATGTCAACTGGGTTGATTAATTGTTTTGTTTAACAACACCACCAGAGCACATTGATTTATTAATCAACGGCTATTGAATGTCAAACATTTGGTAATTTTCAACAGAAAGGAAACCTGCTACATATTTCCATTAGTAGCAAGGGATTTTTTAATATGCACCATCCCAGACAGGATAGCACATACCATGGCCTTTGATATACCAGTTGTGGTGCATTGGCTGAAACGATAAATAGCCCAATGGGCCCACTGACGGCCAATCAGGTCAACACTTTATCACTGGGTAATGTCCTGTCCTCGAATATCAGGTTCTAATAGACCAAATCAATTCCTATTGCCAATAATGTTAACGTTTACTAATAAAACTGATATAAGCAGCATTTCAACACACCCAGGAAGTGCAGCAATAGAAAGTGTGGCACCTCACATCTAATATACTTGCAAGAAAATGGGGGGTCACGTATCATTTAAAAGATTTAATTAATATTAACCGTATTTTGCTGACAATTGCAGTTCTATTTTTGGGGGTACCCTGCATTAGTTTCACCCTCTGGTATATGCTGCATAACAACTTTATAACAAATAAAAGTGTATTTATTTATTGTCAGTGGATAATAGTATTTGCACAAATAATCAATGTCACATATTACTACCAATTACACGCAGAGTTGTTTATACTCTGTAAATATTTGACGGTGCACATCAAACTCTCGGAACTCTCTTCTTTGGTACTATGCAATCGAGTGTTTTCATTACTATCAGGATCTTCTGTGTTCTGATATGATGTGACAACATAATTGAAAGTGTTGTTTCTACAGTGCAACCTGATTTAATGTACACCCCAGGAAGCATCAGTGATATGCAAGGTTGTATACAAATGCAATGTATCATATTTAAAACAAATAATAAATAAAAATACTACTCTTGAAGATACACACTATGGGTTGGTTGTGTATGCTTAGTTGTATATGTAGTGTGTGCATGTATAGTTAGAGTCTCTCATTTCCAATAAATAATTACCTTAAAACTCATTTATTGCAGTGACCCTGTGTTTTGAAAGACTTTAATGGGCATATGATAAGAATTTCATTAGAACAAAAGGATATTACATGTGGCATCTGAAATGCATCCACAGACAGTAGTAAATTAATGTGGTGCACATCGTGGTGGGGAAAACACCCAAGGTATGGAATATGCTTAGATGTCAAGTCACTGAATGTAATATTTTGAAACCCATCAGTCTAGTTGGTTTTTATATATGCATTATTAAATCCACAGACAGTTACATATATATCTGTTAATATTTTATTAATAATCTTCAGTGATTGGTGTTTACAGATGTGTCATATCTAGAGTTATCATTAGGGTTTTACAACTTTTTATTTTGTATTTGTCGTAAGAAAAGCACATTCAAAGCATCAAAAGTGTGCGAAAGTAATTTTTCTTTCATTATTTTCTGCTACATGCAACATACTTCAACGTAAACAAGCCATTTCTAGGAAATATATATCGACCTTTGACAGGTTCTGTTATCAGAATGTCATACTTGCACAGTTTGGAACTCTGAAGTCATCTATTGTCAATGAAGTGCATATATATTGTTGTGTATTTCGTCATCATTCTGAATTGTTTGTTTGAATGGTTTGGAATTCTGGCATTGAATTGAAAGCAAAAACAAAATAATAATAATAAATTAAAATAAAATCATGTCAGATAGATCATCCGTCAGACTAGTAGTCTCATTTTTTAACACTCATCTGTCAGAACTTTAACTGTGCCAAGATGAAGTCAAGTCCCTAAATTTAAAATGTTGTGATAAATCCTTATAGTTAACAACTAAACATAGTCATGTTATCCCTATTCTAATACTACACCTAGTAGGAGTATCAGAAACTTAACCAATGGTAAAAAAGCTTATATGACAGTTATATTAGAATTAATGTTAGCTACAGGATGTACATATATATCATCACTCATGATTTTAGCAGACTGTCACATCTTGGCGTTTTTGATGCACCATAAATATTTCAGTCTTCAATGCACCATATAACTTTACAACAATCCTGTTAATGAAATAAAAACATAGATATTCTGTCAACAAATACTGAGTCTTGAATAACACACAACTTGATGGTTGGAAGTAATGCAGTGACCGCTAATACTACATCTACCAGACGTGTCTCCTGTACCATGCATTCAAGCATGGTGTTAAATGCAATGGACACATTGATTTTTATTCCACAGAAGACACATCTGTACGGATGTAAATCTAATTGAGGACAGTGTCTCCATTAGGTCTACACAAATGTGTTGTTTCCACATGCTTGGACGGAATAACAGTACTGTACTACGTTTCATGACTCGACAAAGGGAGCGTAACTTCTCTTAATGATTGTCTCTTATTCACACATACGTCTGCGGATGGTTTGTTTTCGTTCATACCCAGATGAAGATAAGAGAAATAACAGACAAACCATCTAATTACCAATATAAAGTACCACTACACAGTGATATCATCAGATACAATGTTCTTTGTATGTTCATCAAGACATTAACAAAACCACATTGCATAGCAAATGTTTGACACCCTGTACCCGATGATTAATAAGTCAATGTGCTCTAGTGGTGTCGTTAAAAAACCCACATTTAGTATGGTTATCAACATACATTGTATCTGAAGAGCACTCGTTGCTGCTACAAAGGCTACTCCTAAAGAACAGCAAGGAATCGTCTTTTGTGCACTCTTCCATAGTGAGAATAATACATAGAAGAGTCTGTCACACTGGCTACTGTTGGGATGCCAGGAAAAGACATGATTCAATAGAGGAGAATCAATCCTACAACCTGTGACACCTCATGTTAAGCAGACAGATTCATCTCGCCTCTTGGAATGAATACACTAGCTTTAAATTTAATAATACTTGGTTAGACTGGACAAATGGGATGATGTTACATTTTAATGAAAGTTAACAGTATCTACAGATAACCAGCAACATGTTTAGATCAGCTATGTGCAATTTGATATTATTTGGTAAAAAATAAAAATGTATTTTTGGAGGATTTTAGTATTTTTATCCCTTTCATCTGCCATTATACAAATACACAAGTCCATATTTATATTTTCATGTATCAAGTATAAAAAGTAACACACTTTTGACAAAATTAATTACTCTTATCATTACTGTATGATTTTATTAACCCTAACCCTAAACTTGACCCATTTTCTTTCTGGGGGAGGGTCCCCCCCCACCCCCCCTATATCCCCTGTTGACTGTGGTTGCATTCAGTTCCATAACGTCATACTCAAACATTTCTTTCTGGCAGAAACACTGACCAAGTATTATTAAACTCAAAGCTACTGTATCAGTTCCATAAGGCAAGATGAAGCTCAGTGTAAGACTTAACAGGAGGTGCCACAGGTTCTAGGATCAATTCCACTCTATGGAATCATGTTTTTTTTACTGGTATCCCAACAGGCACTGGTATGTATCATTCTCACTATGGAAAAGTGCACAAATGTACTACAGTGTGTATCATTAAAGGTGTCGACCCTAGTTTCAACACGTAAAACTGGACACTAAATTTGGCTATGTTACAAACCTATAACACATATGACAAACATTACCAGAGAGTGAAACAAGAGTCTGTGACGTTGAAACGGTGAAATATCGTTAAAAATAGACTAAAACTTGAATCCATAACTGGTTTTTCTCAGATGCACATGCATTTAAAAAAATATAAAAATGCATTTTGTAGTATTAGAAACACCAGGATGACTAAAAACAATTTCAGCTGTATGGAAATGGATTATCTAAACAATAAAATATAAGTAATGTTTAATTTCAGTGATCATAAACGACTCTAATAGGAAAATATACATTAGTGTTTAAAAACTAGGGTGTGTCCCTTTAAAATATGTGGCCATGAAAGTCAAACTTTAGCTGTAACAGTACATGATAAAGCTATACTGGTACACAATATTTCAGCACAGTACATAATAAAGCTATACTGGTAAACGATATTTCAGCACAGTACATGATAGAGCTATACTGGTACACAATATTTCAGCACAGTACATGATAAAGCTATACTGGTACACGTTATTTCAGCACAGTACATGATAAAGCTATACCAGTACACAATATTTCAGCACAGTACATAATAAAGCTATACTGGTACACAATATTTCAGTGTAATATCTTAATGCATTGTGGAAAAAACATTCAGAAAATTATGTGTGGGACAGACAGACATAAAGACAGAAGGACGGAGAAGAAACCTAGCTTCCACTGATTGAACAATATTTCTAAATTTAGGTAACTGGAAGTCTGTACACATTAGGCAACCGTTTAGTTATATGTCAGTTATATGTTTGTGTAACCTAATTTATTACCTGAAATTTGCACTGAAATCAATTACCTTCTGAAGTTTACGACTTTTAATTTCAGAACATATAAAGGTTCATCACCTAACTGACTGGCAGTTAGTATAACTTCAAAGTTGTGCAACAGACATAGGAGCAGACTGAGTCCTCAACTATGTATATACGGAGAGGGATCTGGTTTAGTGAGGTTCACTTCTGTCCTGGTTTTTAAAACTGAACTCTGTGAAATGTCCGGTTTTGAGGGAATTGCAGTTTGTAGAGGGTCAGCTTTTGAGATGTTTCACTGTGTGTATATATATATACAGTGAAACCCCTCAATACCGGACATCCAAGGGACCAAGTAAAATGTCCGGTTATCAGAGGTGTCCGGTTTTGAGGGGTTTGCCTGGACAGAAATACCTTCCATTCTCCATAAAATAGGGAAAGTGTTAAAGTGTTTTAAAACAAGAACAACAAGAATATGCTGACAGAACCACTGCCATACCAGTTCATGGAGCTTATCAAATTTACATGCGTTATTAAACTGCCGTTATTCCCGCTAATATTCTTTTCAAACTCTGCCTCTCGTTTTTTGATGATATCTCTAACTGTTGATTTGCCAATACCAGGCTTTCAAGCAAGATTTTTAGGGCAAAATTCTTAAAAAATAAGGGCTATTTTTTTGGATTTTTAGGACTTTTTGACAAAAATAAGGACTGAAATTCAATAATCAATATAAAAGAAAAACATTCTGTACTCACCTCCAGGGAGAACATAAATACAAAAGCTAATTACCAACTCAGAAGATTATGCCAATGGTCATCAACAGCGATATTCAGCATATCAATACAACCAGATTAAAGTAATCTGATATCGTGCAAATCCATGCTGAATATGATAACCACCAGGACATCTTCTGAGAAATACATTAAAGCGGCACTGTCTGGAATATTTTTATTTAAACATATAGAACAGAAAATCCCATTACGTTTGGTGCATATAAGACGCCGCAATCTGAATTGGATTCACTACACTTGCTTTTTCAAGTTAAAAATAAACCCAGAATTTTGAAAGTAGGACACATTTGGTGGGCCCCCACTGGACTAAAAATAGTACGGTTCGGCTATTGTTGCATTACAAAAACCGAGCAGTCAATTCCTAGCAGACAATTACGATAGCAGCCAAGTTCACCACTCCATGTCGACGTTATAAACACTGGACTCGTACACCTTTCGATTGCTACCTGTATTTCACACTTTTAAAAAAACTGGTGTGCTAATTTTTATTATTCACTACAACTGAAAATGTTTATAGTTTTAAAGAGTATCTTCATATAAAAACAACACAAAAACAAAATAACAACCAAGACTCATTTTCACAGTCTTATTGTTACTAATATCCGTATAAATACAACTTAAACATTTTATTAAGCACTTTTATAATATCTGAAGTATCACTTTAAAAATCCTTCTGTACTACGGAAATAGAGGATGTTCGACTAGTTTCGTATAAATTACACCACAAAACGCTTTATAAAAGGCATACGAGTCTGGGGTTTAGAACGTCGCCATGCTTGTCTGCTGCTAACGTAATTGGCTGCGAGGAAGTGACTGCTAGAATCTGTACGGTATTACAAAATGGCGAACATTGTTCTAACTGGCTAGTAAGCATTTGAGGATATGCGTTAATGACAAGAACTGCGAGTGAATTAAAAGTGCAGTTATGCTTGTCTTTGAACTTACTGTCCGAACCAAAATGCCAAAAATTGCTCTCCTACCTTTATTTTTTGGTAGATTTTACTCACATTTTGTCCAAGCAGAAATCAAGAAAAAACCATTGCAATGACACGATTCCACATACTAGATGATAACTATGTCACCAACATCGACATCGTAAAAGCATGTAATTTTGTGCTGGCTGCATTTTTACAAGAGGGGTGAAAGGATATGACTTAATCTAGCAACGTCATAACATGTTATTATATAAAAGCAAATGTGATGACGTCATATTAATTTTTTATATTATTATTTGTTTATTTAAATATACCACTAAAGATCATTGATTTTATATTAATTATGCAACATACTTTGGAGGCTTTCACCCCTCTTGAAGAATATTCCATAAAAAAGCAAAATGGCAGACGGCTAAATATTGCATACCGTATATTTTTCTCTATGCAATCTCAGAAACGTCAATACTGAAGACATCATTATAGTTTCATATGTGAAAGCTGTGTCACTGTAATGGTTTTTTTTAACAACATGTGTGTGGACAAAATTTTGGAAAATGTAATGGTAATTAAAGGTAGGCGAGTAATTATTTGTAGTTGTTAACATTTTGGTTCAGACAGTAGAACTTGACTGTATACGACTGAAATAAGACAATGCAGCTTTAATTCAACATATTCATTATCTGAAAGTATACTAAGGCTAGATTTAATTAATTGCAACACTTATTTTATGTTGCATTTATCAAAAAAATTCTAACTTTAAAAATTTAGGATTTTCACCAAAAAATTAGGGCTTTTTAGGATTTTAAAGCTTTAATAAGGAATATTAGGGCTGCTGTCAAAAAATAAGGAAAATTAGGAAAATAAGGGCCCGCTTGAAAGCCTGCAATACTAAACTTTTCACTCAAAGATCTTAACGTTGGTTTAGGTACACTTTCGAAACTTTTAATTATTTTCAGTTTATCATCGAGCAAGAGTTCAACACGGCAACGTTTAGCTGGACGTTCCGTCATGTTGAAAATCAACATGAAAATATACTTTTGCTTACTCTTTATTTTGCTAAACAAATGTTTAAAAAACCCCAACACATTCACACAATAGGAAGGCAGCAAACTAAATTCCCTGTTATTTGTGTCAATCTTTGAAGCAAATCATGAGACTTGTTTGTGAAGGATCATATTTAAGACCTTAAAACACACTCGTAACTTAATAAAGACATCTAACCCAAACCCGAACTCCGCTAATGTTAACCATAATTACAACACAATCAATTTGTTTACAGTAGTTAACTCCATACCAAAGCTTGCGATCAGTCCTTTTAATTGTTTATTGTCAAGTTGCTAATCATGCCTGCTGAGCGGTACCTGTACTGTATGCAGCGGTAATTACACTGATAACAGCGATCTCGAGCATGCGCATATTGCACTAGCCATCGGTGTTCACAGACAGGTGGGCACCATATTGATTGGTATTGGTTTGATCGTCCAGTTTTCAGGGGTAGGATTTACACTAAGATGACACACTGGGACCGA
>JAECMU010126395.1:0-10680 GCA_016106625.1 Dracogyra subfuscus
TATACAAGGTCTATAATTTTAAAGCCGATTTGGAGGGTGAAACTAGGGGGTCGGCTAATGCATAGAGTCGGCTAATACACGGCAATATATATGAATATCCTGCTCCCACCCCAACCTTCTAATGTTCGTGTTTTTAAGTTCTCTCTCCCTCTTTAGGTGACATTTCTGATTATTACTATTATTTAGTAAAATTGTATTGTTTTAAATCACTGATCCTATGGCTAGTGGAGTTTATAAAAATTGTAGAAGCCCTGTGGTATATCAAACGCTGTGGTATGTGCTATCATGTCTGTGGGGAAGTGCATATAAAAGGTCTACTGTTAATGAGAAAATGTAACCGGTTTCGTCTAAGACTATAAATATACAAGTCGGAAGTTAAATTTACCACATTATAATTCAGGGCTTCTAGATTATGGTAGCCCCATGCACTCCCATGGCTAGTGATATTCTATGTTGGACTAGTAAATAACTAGCTCGATGGCTAGTGAATTATTGTTGTCAAATTTTGCAGTTAGTCTATTTTGTAAATATGAACATCCTGCCCACACCCCAATCCCTAATGTTAGTGTTTTTAAGCTCTACACATGTATCTTCCTCTTTGGGTGACATATCCAATTATTACTATTATTTAGTAAAATTGTATTATTATACATTAAAGTAGGGCTAGTGAATTTTTAATCATGGCTAGTAAATGTTTACAATCACTGATCCCATGGACCGGCCTCGGTGGCGTAGTGGTTAGGCCATTGGTCTACAGGCTGGTAGGTACTGGGTTCGGATCCCAGTCGAGGCATGGTATTTTTAATCCAGATACCGACTCCAAACTCTGAGTGAGTGCAAGGCTCAATGGGTAGGTGTAAGCCACTTGCACCGACCAGTGATCCATAACTGGTTCTACAAATGCCATGGTTTGTGCTATCCTGTCTGTGGGAAGCGCAAATAAAAGATCCCTTGCTGCCATTTGGAAAGAGTCGCGTATGAAATGGCGACATCGGGTTTCCTCTAAAAATCTGTGTGGTCCTTAACCATATGTCTGATGCCATATAACCGTAAATAAAATGTGTAGAGTATGTGTGTCGTTAAATAAAACATTTCTTTCTTTCTTTCTTTCTTTGATCCCATGGCTAGTGGATTTTATGTAAATTCTGGAAGCCCTGTTTCATTAATAAATTAATATGCTCTATTGGTGTCATTCAACATTTTACAAACTTCAACTCTTGTTCTCCATCTGTATAATATTATATATTATATACCAGTTAAAAAAATAAGTTTTATTTGCTGTCTAGAATATATAAACACTCCATAGGCAAGCACAGTATCGCAGAAAGATCTTGTAACACAAAACTCGAGCAATTTTACATTGTAGATTTATCTTCATTGCAAAGTTATATATACACACACACACAATTGTTCTTTGCGCAGAGCATGCACATAAATCTTTATCTTATTGCAGGTCACAACAATATTAGGCAGCAATGTTGTGTTTTTGTTTTTCGTTTTTCCCTAAACATTATTACCTTCTTCTGAGTGCGTGTGGAACTTCAAGGCTATCCGTGAACGAACCTTGATGGAAAGATTATACAGTGCAATAATTGTACCGGTACAATACGTACGGTATTGTATGCTGGTGTGGTGTGGTGGTATATAATGTACTGGTATTATTGTGTACTGGTACAATGTCTTTGTGGTTCAGAATTGGGTTAAACATGTTGTGAATGTAATCTGTGATCAGGAATTCGTAGTTAATTATTTGGTTTATTTATTTTTAACCTGTATAAACAATGGGTTATTTTTCAAAAGATCCTTTTATTTTGTAGACCTAACATAAATATATATATACCACTGATGTACATTATGCTTATCCAAGTAAATTTTCACTTATTGAGACAAACGGACAAGTGCTTATTACTAGATGTTTAACATCCAATAGCCAGTGATTAATAAATCAATATGCTCTAGTGGTATCGTTAAACAAACCAAACTAACCCAGTCTGTACTGTACAATACTCACCTGATTTGCAGGGAATTATTTAAGGAATCAAAACTCTCCTTGGACCCATTTTCTGACTGGGTTTTTCCCATCCTAACCAGTACCTTATGATTGATATTTCAAAGGCTGTGGTATGGGCTGTCCTGTCTGTGATAAAGTGCATATAAAAGATTTCCTGCTGCTAATAAAACAGTGTTGCAGGTTTTCTCTTAAAACTATACGTGAAACATGTTAAACATGCAATAGCCAATGATCAATAAATAAAATTGCTTTGATAGAGGTGGACAGCAAAAGAAGTTGAAAGATAGGAGGAGTTGCCAGATCAGGAAGAAATGAGATGGAATTCAAAGGAGAGAAAGGAAAGGGGGCAGTGGGATAATTTTTTTTTTTTTTTTTAAAACATTGCTTTGGTGGTGATATTATAAACAAAAAAAAAGCAACAAAAAAACCCAGCAAAAAATCCCTCTCAAAACCACACACACAAAATTCACATCCCCAAACCCCCAAATTCATTGTCTGCAAAATATATGTGTGAGTGATAATAATTTTGAATGTTTGTAGATTACGGAGAAGATGATAGAATTAGCTGCAATAATAGCTGATGTTAATGATAAAACATATTGATATTAATTAACCATTTTCTGTGTTTGTAGGAAACCATGGAGAAGAAAGTAGAGGAACTGACTCGTCAGTTAGCGGACGAGAAACAGACGTCGCGACGCACAGTGGCCAAACTCCAGAGAGAGGTCGCGCGACTCAAGAGTGAACGCACCTATGCACAGGTGAGTCGACATTTGAGTCGTTATATAGCAGTGTTCGAAATGAATACTTGTCCAGTTGTTCTAGTGGTGAAATGCTCGCTTGATGCATGATCGCTATGAGACTGATCCCAGTTTGTGGACACATTGGGCTATTTCTGGTTATTATATGCAACATCCCACAGACAGGATAGTACATACTACAGCCTTTGTTACACCAGTTGTGGAGCACTGGCTGGAACGAGAAACAGCCCAATGGGTCCACCGACAGGGTTCGATCCTAGTGAACGTTTTACTACTGGACTACATCCAGCTCCTCCCCTCAAACTGGACCCTGAGTAAATGAGAATTCTATCAAAACCGGATGTTTTTCAAAATCCCTTTTTTAAATATAAGGACATAAGAGAACCTCTCTAGACTGGACACGCCTTAATCCTGATCCCTTGGCTGGCAGAGTTACGAAGGTTTCACTGTATGCCACTGAATTATTTGAATGTTTTATCATTCAGAAGATATTAAAGGGACATTCCTGAGTTTGTTGCATTGTAAGATATTTCCGACTAATAAATTATTTCTACGATTAAACTTACATATTAAATATATTTTCTTGTTTAGAATGTCTGTGTCTGTATATTCAGAGTGTTTCTGGTCGTCTTAATATTTGTAAGAAGCCCCAACTGGATTTTGTCTTCAAATACTTTCGTACGTACTAAAATATTTCTTTTCAGGAAATAAAATGAAAATTAACCTAATGCAAATATTAGAATAATCAGAAACACGTTTAATATACAGCCACTAATATTCTAAACAAGAAAATATATTTAACATAAATATTTTATTAGTCGATAACATCTTAAAACATTGCAGCAAACACAGGAATGTCCCTTTAACAAATAGTCTAAGCATTGCTTGTTTCCAATGAAATTCCCAATTTTAGTTTAGGCAGTACTGGACAGATTTATACCTGATTATTTGCAAACATATATATACATATATTAAATTATTGAAAACAAAATCATGCATCTTTGAGAGTTTAGCTTGAAATAGTTTTTTATTTTATAAGTACTTTAATATTAAATGAGTTTGGTTAGCGAATAATCCATATATGTTATAAGCGGGCAGCATGCATAGCCCAGTGGTACAGTGCCTGCCTGATGCGCGGTCGGTCTAGGATCGATCCCCGTCAGCTGACCACTGGTTTTTTTTCTCGACATAACCATATGTCTGACGCTGATATAACCGTAATTTAATGTGTTGAGTGCATCATTAAACAAACCAAAAAAACACCCAAAAAACATGTTATACTATGTTTTCTTCCTTTTTTCTCACTTAATTAAAAACTATTTCCACCATCTACACATTCTCAAGTTTTTCTTGTATCTCTTTCATCAGTCATTCAGTCAGCATACATATAATTTCTTTTCTCATCTAATCCTTTGATTTATCACAACCAGATTGAGTCTTACTAATCCAAGACTGTTATTTCCAAAAACTATTTTCCATACGACCAGTTCTGAATAAACACGACGTGACCTGAAACGAACCCATATTCTCACACCGACTAGTAAATATTATTAGCTTTTCTTGGATACTGTCCGTGACTGGAGCAAGAACGCCAGTGCCTGTGCAACAAGACGGCACTGTCCGTGACCGGAGCAAGAACGCTGGTGCCCGTGGAACAAGACGGCTGTTGCCAGGCGATCTATTTCTCGTCAATTTTGATGGTGGACAATATTTGGCAGATAGGATCTGTGTGATCTTGTTAAGAAGATTGATCTCCTTTCGATGGACGTCTGTTCGGTTTATTGAATTGTCTTTATGGCCCAGCACTCAAAGTCGAAGCTGTCATTATTATTACGCTAAAATTGCAAATCACTTCTGCGTTTGATGGCTTGGACACATAAAAGAAAGTTCGGAAAAGTTTGTTTAGAGTGTCGTGGTCGTGCTTATTAATGAAAAATTACTGTCAAGCTTGTGGTATAAGCAGCCATCGAAGAAAATATAATAATGTGGCCTCGTTAAGACAGGTGGCTGTATCAGACAGTTTATACTCTGTTCTCTTCAGATTTTGGGAGAATAATAAAGATGGCCTCTTTCAACAAGTAACTGTTAAGATTGGTAGGTACATGGTTCACAGCCCGGTACCAGCTCCCACCCAGAGTGAATTTTAACTACTCAATGGGCAGGTGTAAGACCACTATACCCTCTTCTCTCTCACTAACAACTAAGACACTGTCCTAAACAGACAGCCCAGATAGCTGAGATGTGTGCCCAGGACAGTGTGCTTGAACCTTAATTGGATGTAAGCATGGAAATAAGTTGAGATGAAAAGATGTTACAATGTGTGTATTACATGATTTGGGAAAATTTAAGATGGTCTTTTATGATAGGCAGCTGCTTAACTTTGTAGAGTCTGGTTTCAACCTGTGAAAGTCAACACTAAGTTTAAGTAATCTACAGAGAGATTAACCCGTTAATGACGTCGGATATTTCCTTTATCCTGTGAAGGCAAGAATGGGAAATTCTGCGAGGCTCTGTCCAAGAGAATTTCTCATTTGGCCTGAACAGGATAAAGGAGATATCTGACATCATTAACCAGATATTATCTTTATCCGGACCAATCGGTCTAGGATCGATCCCTGTTAGCTAACCACTGGGGTTTTCGACATAACCATATGTCCGACGCTGATATAATCGTACTTTTAATGTGTTGAGTGCATCGTTAAAAAAATATATATAAATATTTTTAAAAAAATTATCCGGACCAATGTTCAGCTACTTCTCAAATGTACATTCGTTGTTTGGTTTTTTTTAAATATGAACATTGCATTTTGTGGTATTTGAAACACGGCAATGATGAGTCACACTACAGTCCATCCCATGGGGAACACCTTTTTTTTTTCTTCCTTTTTTTCATGTTATGGAATTTACTACAAGTTATTTATTTCTGAGTCGATTCTTTTCAAAAATTACACACAAAAATAGTTGTTGTTTTTTGTTGTTATTTCCAAAACACGTTTACTTTCTTTAATTCTGTAATTATTAAAAAATTCAGGATCAGCTCCTACCAAGTTTGTAGGGGTGAGATGTAGCCCAGTGGTAGAGTGCTCGCTTGATGTGCGGTTTGGTGTAGGAACTCCTACCAAGTTTGTAGGGGTGGGACATAGCCCAGTGCTCACTTGATGTGCCATCAGTGTAGGATTGAACCCCCATCAGTGGGTCCATAGGGCTATTTCTCTTTGCAGCCTATGCACCACGACTGGTATATCAAAGGCTATATGCTATCCTGTCTGTGGGAAAGTGCATATAAAAGATCCCTTGCTGCATTAGGAAAAATGTAGCAGGTTTCCTCTAATGACAACGTGTCAGAATGAACAAATATTTGACATCCAATAGCTGATGATTAATTAATCAATTGCTCTAGTGGTGTCATTAAACAAAACAAACAATACAAGTAGGTCAAGACTTCTAGAATTTTATAAAAATCCACTAGCCACGGGATCAGTGATTTTAAAAATGTACTAGCCATGATTAAAAATCCACTAGCCCTACTTTAAACAAATACAATTTTACTAATAGTAATAATCAGATATGTCTCCTAAAGACGGAGACTGAGCTTAAAAATCCTTAGATTGGGGTTAAAAAAGGAGGCAAGATAATTATATTTACAAAATACGTAAATGGAGCATTTGGCAAGGTTTTTTTCCACGTCATGTCATAGGGTTTAACGTGCACATTCAGAGCAAGCTGTTGTAGTGCACGCCTGTCGTGGGCGCAAGAGCTCTTCTGTCCAAGACAGAAAGTCCGGTGGAGGGGAAGGAGGGACCGCCTGCACTGGCAGATGCAAATGAGCACCAGCAGTCCGATCAAGATCGGTAGCAGGCAGGCTTTTTGTTTTTTGACAAGGTTTTTTTCCACTAGCCGTCGGGCTAGTTATACCAATTATTTACTAGCCCAACACTGAATATCACTAGCCATGGGAGTGGGGCTACCATAATCTAGAAGGCCTGTAGGTAAAGGTGTCATTGAGAGTGATTTGATACTTGCACCTGTAGATTTAAACAACAAAGTCAGATGAGTTGGAGGGAGTCTACGTGATTACTAATGGTAATGACACCTATCAGGTGAGACGACCAGACACACCTGTCCAGGTGAGTTAACGAGATATGTCAGTTCCGTGAACTGTTCACTTACCACAGGTTGTCGTCAATCAGAAATACATGTAAAACCGCCTTGATCGTGGAGGTGTGATTAACTTGTTTGGGTTCATGGTCATATTATTAAGTGCTGGGTTCCTATTGCATGGATTAGGAACCCCTCCCCACCCCCCACTCCCAACAAATAAATATATAACCAATCTCTAGTCAGATTAAAGTTAAAGTTTGTTTAACAACCCCACTAGAGCACATTGATATATTAATCATCAGCTATTGGATGTCAAACATTTTGTAATTTTAAAATATAGTCTTAGAGAAGAAACCTGCTACATTTTTCCATTAGTAGCAAGGGATCTTTTATATGCACCATCCCAAAGACAGGATAGCACATACCATGGTCTTTGATATATCGGTTATGGAGCTCTGGTATGAGAAATAGCCCAATGAGTCTATGAACATGGATCGATACTAGATTACCACACATCAATATCATTCGGCCCTGTCCCACCCCAATATACAGTGATGTCATTAGATATGACATCTAGTAACGCAGGGCTCAAAACATCATGGCGTTAGTCGCCCAAATAATATTAGGTGGGCAATCATCTTTAGAGCTGTAACATAATATGAGCCACTATTAACATTAGTATTCAGCATTAAAATCTTCCTCCTGGTTCTTACTATAATTACCAGTCTCAATGGTGTCGTAGTTAGGTCATAGGTCTACAGGCTGGTAGGCACTGGGTTCAGATCCCAGTTGAGGCATGGGATGTTTTTTTATCCAGATACCAACTCCAAACCCTGAATGAGTGCTCCGCAAGGCTCAATGGGTAGGTGTAAACCACTTGCACCAGACAGTGATCCATAACTGGTTCAACAAAGGCCATGGTTTGTGCTATCCTGCCTGTGGGAAGTGCAAATAAAAGATCCCTTGCTGCCTGTCGTAAAAGAGTAGCCTATGTGGTGACAGCTGGTTTCCTCTAATAAACAGTGTCAGAATGACCGTATGTTTGACATCCAATAGCCGATAAGATATCTGGGTTGTCTGTCCAGGACAGTGGGTTAGTTGTTAGTTAGTGAGAGAGAAGAGGGTGTAGTGGCCTTACCCATGGAGCCCTTAAGAACTCCCTCTGGGTTGGAGTGACAGTGTTAAACAAACTTTTCTTTTTTTCTTACCATAATTTGCCAACATCCATTATTATTTTTGTGTGAGTTTCGAGCCCTGGTAACATAGTTTTAATTTTTACATCTCTCTCTCTCTGTGTCACTCTCTCTCTCTCTCTCTCTCTCTCTCTCTCTCTCTCGCTCTCTCGCTCTCTCTCTCTCTCTCTCTCAGGATTTTTCTCGTTACAACCAGTGAACCACACCTGAACAAAGGTCATGATATGTGCTTTTCTGTCTGTGTGAAAGTACATATAAAAGATCCCTTGCTGCATTAGGAAAAATGTACTTGGTTTTATCTGATAAATATGAGTCAAAATTACCAAATGTTTGACATCCAACAGCCGATGATTAATTAATTAATGTTCTCCAATGGTGTTGTTAAACAAAATAAACTTTTAAACTTTATAAACATTGTGTAAAACAAACATTTTCTAAATATTATATAGCCTAAGGCAGGTTTTTGGCCAATATCATAATTTTAAAACTACTCTCTGCAAGATAATTCTAACAATTTGTTTTAGGTTTTATCTTTTTAATTCTGTTTGTTTATAAAATTACTACAGTCCTGGCCAATATTGTCAATTAAAAAATACGCTGCAGGATAACCAAATTGTAAAATAATAATTTTCTTTGTGAATGAGTTATATAATTACATTTTTCTGATTTGAACAAGTTTCTCTTTTTCCTATTAGTAACACTCTTATTGAATTTGTACTTGATCATGCTAGACTGGGGCCTTGATGGGGTTTACTTAATTGACTATTTTTACAAATACAGGCTATAGATTTTGAGAAACAAAAATTTTGAGAAACAAAAAGCTGTAAGGTGTGTGCCGTCTTTATTCTGCTCAGCGGGCAGCATAGCCCAGTGGTACAGTGCCCGCCTGATGCGCGGTCAGTCTAGGATCGATCCCCGTCAGCTAACCACTGGGGTTTTTTCTCGACATAACCATATGTCCGACGCCGATATAACCGTAGTTAAAATATGTTGAGTGCGTCGTTAAACAACAACAACAAAAAAAAAAATATTATTCTGCTCGGTTGAACATGGTTTACACAGACGAGCTGTCAAGTATAACATCGTCTTTGTATAGGAGGAGACCATATATATAAGTTGATGAATTTTAATATCTTTTGGATTTATTATTATTTTTATTTATTTCAGTCTGTTTACGTTTGCATAAATATTGGAGGTTGGGGAAATAAAAAAAGTTTGTTTTGTTTAGCAACACCACTAGAGCACATTGGTATACAATTTATTAATCATCAGCTATTTGATGTCAAACATTTGGTCATTTTGACATATAGTCTTAAAGAAGAAACCTGCTACATTTGTTTATTAGTAGCATGGGATCTTTTATATGTGCCATCCCACAGACAGGATAGCACATACCACAGCCTTTGATATACCAGTTGGAATGAGAAATAACCCAATGGGATCAATCCGAGATTGATGTAATTTTGATATAGTCTTAGAGAGGAAATCCGCTACATTTTTCCACTATTAGTAAAGAATCGTTTATATGCACCATCCCACAGACAGGATAACACATACCACAGCCTACAATATACCAGTTGGGATGTACTGGCTGGAATGAGACTGGGATCGATCCCACTGTGCATCAAACGAGCGGTGTACCACTGGGCTATGTCCTGCACTTACATTTGGAAGAAAATGTTTTATTTAACGACGCACTCAACACATTTTATTTATGGTTATATGGCATCAGACATTTTGTTAAAGACCACACAGATATTGAGAGAGGAAACTCACTGTCGCCACTTCATGGGCTACTCTTTTCGATTAGCAGCAATGGATCTTTTATATTCACCCTACTACAGACAGGATAGTACATACCACAGCCTTTGTTACACAAGTTGTAGAGCACTGTCTGGAGTGAGAAATAGCCCAATGGGTCCACCGACGGGGATCGATCCCAAACCGAGCACACATCAAGTGAGCACTTCACCACTGCGTTACATTCTGCATGCACTCGCATTTGGATAAAGGTTGTAATATCTAGAATTAAACAAGAGTCTGTAATGTTAACATTAGAAAATAGCCTAGAAAATGAACTTGAGCTCAGGTATCAGAGATATACATGTATGTGTTTTTAAAAATATGAAAAATGCATTATGTGGTATTAGAAAGAGCATGTTGACCAGAAACTACTTCGGTTGTACGGAAGTGGATGATTTAAACAATAAAAATGGAGGTGATGTCTAAACAATCAACTCCTAAGAGGTGTGTGATTTAAGTTATCAAAACCAGCTGTAAAAAGAAACAAAATACACGGTGGTGTGTAAAAACTAGGATATGTCACTTTAAGTGTATATTGTCTCGGTAATGCATCGCGTGCACAATGTTGTCTGTACTGTGAAAGTAAAGAAAAATAATATGGGCTGAATTGACAAAACCTGTCACTGACTTAACTTACTTGTAACTACATACAATGCTTAAACACCTGCATGTAAGAAAAACTAAGAGTCGTAAATTTGATGCTATTGGTTTCATGACAGCTAAGCACATGTTAAACTACAGCTATTTGGTGTCTTTTAGACATTTAATTTGACACGTACCTGTCTCTCTCTCTCTCTCTCTCTCTGTGTGT
>JAECMU010126452.1:0-13489 GCA_016106625.1 Dracogyra subfuscus
AAACACACAACAACAATATAGAATTCTGCCTCCTGTAAAATATACACAGTAACAATATAGGACATTGCTTCTTGTAGAAAATGCACAATAACAATATCACACTGGTGTATTTACTCTGAACTAAATTAAAACAACGACCATCACTGTTGTATTACATTCCGTCCTCCTGTCCTTCTTTATCCTGCTTTATATTATTTGATGTCTGCTTGGTACGGTGGAAACTAGTGCAATAGGGATACTATTGCACCAGTTTCCATCCTTAAACATGGACAATCTTTCTTTGTTTTCTGTGCCAAACAACTATCCCAAATCGTCACAGGAAGCACCACCGAGAAGCAATGCGACACTTGGGTCTATTCCCTCAGTTGATTCATTAGCTTATGAATGCTAGTGATGCACGACTGGCACATGATCACGCATTAATGGGCGAGCAGGGCCGGCTGAATGTCTTTGAAAGTGGTGACCCAGGGAATACGAGGACCCAAAAGGTACAAGCATATTATAGTATTTACGGACACGCTCCTCACAGAAACGTTAGATTGTTAGGTGTTCAAATGGCATGGCTCATGCCCTCCCCCAGTTCTGCGGCCCTTTCGGGAAGATAGCCTGCGCATTATAGGCTAACAATGTTTGACAAATATTGTAGATGCAGATGTTGTGGAGACCTGAAAAATAGAGATGACGTCACAGGCAACAACACGTAACTTTGTCAACAGCTAATGTGTATGGATACCGTCCACAAATCGACCCAAGTCTTGCTTTTCAGTCGCAATCGCAACAATGTCCATAAAACGCGGTTTATTGAAACATTTATCAGCATTATATTTCTTAGGAGGATGAAGTTGTGATCAGTATCGATCTACAGACAATGCCGGGTAACTCATTGGTGTGAAGACCTATTACACACAGGAAAACGATGTTTTTTATTCATCCGGAAGTAGTTCTATTCGTCATTCCAGTCGCTGGACAATCTTTAAGCATTTGGAGCGTCTGATTAGAAGTGAGGAAGAAATCATGTTCCGCATCAGCAATTGTGCAGAGTATTGTTACATATTACATGTTTATTGTTATGATTATTATAAAACAGCCTTCGGGGAGATTTGTGAAGTAAACGTTTAGCATTATTGAACGACAGTTTCAACTTTGTTTGATCGAAAATAGAATTGGACAAACTGATAATGGCTTTCGGTTTTGAAATAAAATACTCTCTATAGCGCTCGCTCTCTCTCTCTCTCTCTCTCTCTCTCTCTCTCTCTCTCTCTCTCTCTCTCTCTCTCTCTCTCTCTCTCTCTCTCTCTCTTCTATTCATATATGTGTGTGTGTGTGTGTGTGTGCGTGTGTGCGTGTGTGTGTGTTTGTGCAATAATTGTGCCTTTGTCTTAGAATGGAGTATATGTAAACAGACAACTGATTTTGCATAAAAAGTTCTCTTCTATCCAAGAATGAGACTAACTGTCTGCAAGTAACATTAAACAGGAAATTAGTTCAGAATACTCATTTAAACTGCTTTAAAAGGAGGATTTTAAACATTATTGGCCGCACAGAAATATTCGCGGAGTGAAAGATATGGTTCCCATTATATTGATCTCTCAAGAGATGAAAACATTATTATGTGTGTATGAGTCTGCAGATGTTAGGTCCAATAAACACAGTCTAGTATTTCTTTTCAATTAGTTTTATACAAAATAAACTTTAGATTTGATTAAATGAATGGTTACCCTTATTACTTGCACTGATTCAGTATTTGATTTTGAAAATTTTCTGCGAACCACTAGTTAAGCGAACTATCGTAAAATAACCTGTTCCCGGGGTTTGACATTTTTGGAACACCACAAATGTCGCAATGTTACTGCCATAAATGTCCTAATCGACCATAAATGTCACAAAGGTCTCAATCTCAAATATAAAAAAAAGTCTCAACCACAAATGTCATAATTTACATTGACGTTTTAAAAATGTTTTCTTGTTTTGTCCTTTTGAGGTTATACCCTTAGCTCAAATATAGTGCCCCTTGTTCGGCAGGATTACAGGATCTATTCCCACTGTAGCATTCCTGAAAATGTTTCATTATTAGCACCAACTTAGTGGTCTGAAAACTCGATATCAAATCAATATTACACTGTGAAAAAGCACTGTTGAATAAAATAATTCTCGTTCCATGTTCAGCACCATATAAGTAATGTTAGTGTGAACAAGACTGTCATGTTCAGTAGAACTGCTAATGATGAAACATTTCCATGGATGCTACAGTGGGAATAGATCCTGTAATCCTGCCGAGCAAGGGACACTATTTTTGAGCTAAGGGTATGAATTGCGTCATTTGTCGTTGTGACATTTGTCGTTGAGACCTTTGTGACATTTGTTGTCGATCGTGTCACATTTGTGGTCGATTAGGACATTTGTGGCAGTAACATTGCGATATTTGTGGTCGTTGTGACAATTGTTGGATGTTGCTACATTTGTGGGCATTACACACCTCCTGTTGACAGTGTGATGTCAATTAGCCTAGTTTAGGTGCGAGACATGTTGCCACGTCAGGATATCACAAAGCTAAACTCATTAACTAATCAACCGACCCATTGTGTTGTACCTGACTTCAGCATGGCGAAGATGTCTGCTGTGAAACTGAATGCTTTCAAATCATTAAGGTACTTTACCCATTAACGCTGTAATCTCGTGTCGCAATAATAAAATTGTATCTGCTAATGTAAAATACAGCATTTGCTAATGTAAAATACATTACTTACAAATGCATAATACCAAACACAACTAGTTTCAATTCAGTGAACTAATGGTGCTTGTTTTAATTTAGTAAACTAGCCTGGGAGTGGTAGTTCTATTTGTGGTGGTGCAAGAATGAGGATATCTTCAGTAAAGGATTTCCTCATACAGAAGTGGCACTAGCGATTCCTGGAATTAACCAGTTTTGAAAAATTCCCATTCGACATTGTGTAGGGATGCGGATTTGATCACATATTGCGGTTTGCCCTTCAGATTTAATAAACTCACAATGTCACCTCACGTATTATAACATCATTATTAATGCACAATACAAAACAGAAGTACAGTTTTAATAAGTTCACTATGCCACCTCACCTATTATAACATTATTATTAATGCACAATACAAAACATTATTTACTAATGCAATATACAAACACAATCACAGTTTTGATAAACTCAAATTTAAACCTTGCGATATTATAACATTTGCAATAAAGAAAGAAGTGTTTTAAATAACGACGTACTCAAAATATTGTAATTACAATTCATAGTTTACTAAGGTACAAGGCAAAGACAATTACAGTTTTTAAGAAACGTGTGTGTTAGCGCTACCAAACGTTATTGCTATTAATTACTGCCTTCATAAAACAAAAAAGGTGTTATATTATGTTACACCACGCTTGTGAATGTGAAAACAGGAGAATAATGCATTTCTATATATTCTAGATTAACTATGGTAGCCAAAAGTTATCAAAACCTAGCATGTAATAATAATAAGACGAAGACGAAATTGAAGAAGAAAATATAAATAATAATAGAAGAAAAGAAAAAACAAGAAGAAAAGAAAAAAGAAGTAGAAGACGAAGACGAAGAAGAAGAAGACAAATTTAATCAAATATAATAGAGAATGCATCTTTAAGTGGTTTGGGGCTGTTTTAGTTGCTAATGTATAGAATAATGTCATGTTATATTAAACGACCAAATATTGTATTAGATCTTGTACATCTTAGGCAAAAGAAAATAGATTCACATGTACGTTAATATAATTCTATTAGTCATTATCTACATTAAACATGAACAGCGTAATTACATACCTACGTGAACGGATCACAGAATTCTCTGGCTTAGGCTACAGCTGTTTTAGAATCATTATATGATGCGAGTGTGTTAATGGATATGTTTATTTAGTATAGATCTGTTTATACCGTCTGGGTCGTTGTATATTTTAATTTAGTATATGTTTATACTGTCTGGAACTTTGTCACACGCTAGATACCAAACCGAATCTACATGTATATGTTTTAATTAAGTATCTGTTTATACTGTGTGCCATCCTTTTAAATAGTGTCATACTCTAAATATCAAACCGGTTATATATACTTAAATAAATAAATAATACACATCGTAAATCAGAACAATTGTGCATGTGTATATACAATGCAGATAACTGTATTGATTTTACAACATGTGTTCGCATAATTATACCGCATAATTATACCACGTATTTGTTAGCGTTTCCTTTATTTCTATTCAATTTGTTTTTGCTTTAATAAATAATTACTTTTAATGGACATTTCACAGCTGGTTGCTTCTGTAGGCCATTATTTGCAAATCAGCCTATTGCCGCAGGTAATAATCTTCATGTAAACAGCATGAAACCAAACGTTGTCTCGCTTGGTCAACGTTAAACAGAGCATTGAATATTGCTATTTTGTAAATACGCTTGTAAGAGATGACACGCTGTAGATCAATATCGTCTCCAGTATATGTTGGAGATCATTTCTGAGGCTTGTGATTGGCTGTTCCGAGATCATGACACAAGTGTCCCGAGTAACCATAAAACGAATGACGTAATTTTAGTACGTCTTTTATGTCTATGACGTTATTAACTTATATGTCAACCTAATGCTGGCATTCAAACCTTGTGGCACCATGTTTCAATCGTTTCTCAACCACAATAGTGCAACAAATGGACACATAGACCTAAAATCCCGATTGAAGTATTGCATCATTATTAACAAAGTAAATATTCCAACAACAACATAAACAATTTCCCGCCATTTTAAATTTGTTAAATAGAGGGATGCAAATCGCTCTGCAAATTAAGAAATGTATTGACTTAATGTGCATAACTAGTCCGTGTAGTATAGTATACCCAAATGCTCGTGTGTAAAAGTCGATGCTCAGACTTCATTACGAACCCCCTGCGCGTGCTGTAACCTCACCGTGGTGCAGGGGTGTAACATTCTCTTTGAGAATAGCCAATACAGCACAAAATTGAAATTTTGGGTAAAAGTCAGTATCTATCTGTGATATTTGTATTTTCGCACAGTTCTTTACACTGTTAGTATATTGATGTTGATCATCACTTTATTTGTTTGCATTACCATAGTTTAACACCCAATAGCCGATGTAGTTTTCGTGTTGGGGTGTTGTTAAACATTCATTCATTCATTCAATCATTCATTACGAACCCCTTACCTATCAGCTAATGCTATTCCGACGAAGTATTCACTGTGCTGTTTAGGAGAGTTAGCCAACTCGTTTGGTCATAGTGATCTCATGTCAGTTAGAACTTATCCATAGTTTACGCCAATCAGTGGGGTATCGGCAAGTTCATGAGTTGGACAACGCAGTAGTTGCGTTGTTGTGGACAAAACAAAAATAGTCTATACAGTCAACAGAGAGATTTAACAAAGCAGGTTGCTAATACACGCCACATCCTATGAAATATCTTCCGTGCGTTCTGTACGTCTATGCATCTTATTTGGTTTGTAGTCTGATGTCCCGCCATTTTATTACGGTATGTCTGACATTAAATAGTCGATGAATAACTATTCCCAGATGAACTGATTATTTTGTGTTTTTTCTTACCACACATCAAGTGAAAATGATAGGGAATAATTATAATAACATGCAAGAAGACGTTGTCTGCTAACGATCTCTGGAAATTGTTCTACTGTGGATAACGAACTAGAAGAGGCATTTCAATTTGTCCTATTAGTAAAACTCGCAGAGTTGTTATCTTCTCCAATCAGTGCTCCACGACTGGTATGTTGAAAGCTATGGAATGCTGACCCAACTATCTAACTTGTTTTGCGGTAAAACCCATGTATAGAAAGAGAACGCTATGCTAATTGGAATGTAGGTCTAGTAGTTATCTTTCTCTCTCTCTAAAACACTTGTCACAACTAATTTACAAACATATCAAGTACAGTTACATCTGCCGTCACTAGTCCTAAAGGAGTAGCGGTTAAACGACTGTTTTAAGGCTGGCAGCTGATGTGTTCATACTGTCGTAACAGTACCAATTTGTAGATGTAATGCATTACACCGACGAACTACTAACCATTAGTTCTTGATTTAGACAATCACATGCGTAATTATATGTGTGCGTGTCCGATGTGAAAGGAACACAGGTCCGTGGGAAGAGTAGTCCTCTCGGACCTCCATTTCTTAGGAACCATAGTCCTACCTGGTTTATTTTTAAGTAGTTTTCTTTCCTAGGACTTAAATTCCGTTTACACCGGGACAGCTGATTTATCTATAACTGAATAATATATACACATAAATACTTTCTACCTTTTAGTTTCTCGACAAAAAAAAGAAGATTCATTTCATTTCATTTTAAGTTGTTTTCTTGCTTATACCCAGTTATGCTTCAAGAACAAATTTCTGATCCGGGGATACATTTCTGCTGTTTGGGCTGCTTGTCCAGGTCAGGGAGTTAATGGTTGATAGTGGTTGGTCAAATTTTTGTTGTTACTGTTGTTTAACGACACCATTAGAGCACATTGATTTGTTAATCATCGGCTATTGGATGTCCAACATATGATAATTTTGACAGTCATAGAAAGAAAACCCGCTACATTTTTCCATTAGCAGCAAGGGATCTTTTATATGCATTATCCCATAGATAGGATAGCGCATACCATGACCTTTGATATACCAGTCGTGGTACACTGGCTGAAACGAGATGGTTGGTCAGAGAGAATACGATGTAGGGGCCTTGCATTGACCCACAGAGTCCCTAAAAGCTGCTCTGTTTAGGAGATGCTAGGGATATATAAAGCCAGTTACTGAGTAGTCCGATGGCTTAAAAAGGCATTTCTGAGTTTGCTGCATTGTAAGATGTTTCCGACTAATAAAATATTTCTACGATTAAACTTGCATATTAAATATTTTATTTTTTGTTTAGAATACCAGTGTCTCTATATTCAATGTTTTTCTGGTCTTCTTAATATTTGTAACAAATCCAAACTGGATTTTGTCTTCAAATAATTTCGTACGTACGTAGGAAATAAAATTAAATTTAACACAGTACAAATATTAGAACGATCAGAAACACTTTTAATATACAGCCACTAATGTTTTATGCAGAAAAATATGTAATTACAATCGTTAAAAGGTCTCTGTTAGTCAATAACATCTTAAACACTGTAACAAACTCAGGAATGTCCCTTTAACCACTACAATAACCAGACCTGTAAAACAATAAAACAAGTTTTATGTAATATATTTATTATTCATACAAAAAAAATATAGTGTTTAGTTCCATTACAGAAGACTACCGTGAAATGATTTTTATTCGTGGTTTTATTTTTTGTGGATTAGTGCAGTCAACGAATTTAAGGAGACATTGAAAATATGATACATGTATAGATGTGATATGAATTTATGATATTACCATTCTGATCCACGAATTTAAATACCCAGCAAAATGCGTATTTTAGCAAAACCATGAAAATTAAAGCCCACGAAAATAAGAGAATTCACAGTAATTTGGTAAATACATTCTCTAAACTGTACATCTTAGTGCAATCGTTCGTTAATAAACTACTGATTTAATAATACGATGAGATGAACGCAGATTGCTTTTGTTTATCTGCCAGTTCAGATTCAAAGTAATTATTTGGCGAGATGACATCAGTCTATCGAAAGAGCCATCAAGTGTTCATGGGTTTGCTCAGGGGCAAGACAAACAAATGCCCTGTCTATCAAAATGTGTTTGCAATTAAAGATCAGTAATCGAATTTGGAGACTGCTACAAATCTGAAAGTGAACTTGTCATGTGCAAATAAAACGTCCAGACTCAAGGCTTTAACAAAGTCTCTGGACATCGACTTCATACCATTTATGTCTGTAGTTATAAAACGTCTGTAGTTATAAAACGTAAAGTCCAGATGCACGGCTTTAACAAAGTCTCTGGACATCTACTTCATTCCATTTATGTCTGTAGTTATAAAACGTTACCGTCCACAGTCAAAGCTTTAACAAAGTCTCTGGACATCGACTTCATACCATTTATGTCTGTAGTTTTAAAACGTTAACGTCCACAGTCAAAGCTTTAACAAGGTCTCTGGACATCGACTTCATACCATTTATGTCTGTAGTTTTAAAACGTTAACGTCCACAGTCAAAGCTTTAACAAAGTCTCTGGACATAGACTTCATATCATTTGTGTCTGTAGCTATAAAACGTAAAGTCCAGATTCAAGGCTTTAACAAACACTTTGGCCGTTGACTACATGTCATTCGTTGACTGCATGGAACTCGTCGTTATATTGATGCCACTGTAGTAATTAAATTTTACCAATACCAATAACACAGATTCACCGTGGTGCTATGTCATTGTGTACAGTGTGATGTCGCAGTTCTGCCACAATGTAAGAACTGCATTATACCATTACCAATATTGCATATTCTCTCTCCATTTAATGGTTTTGAGGAACAAATATTGATTTGGCCCAGTCAATACTTCCGTCGGTTTGACTCGGGCCGAAGTTATGAAGCATGTTTGTCTTGAACGCAAGGGCTTAAATATTGTAACTGTATTCAGCGTCAGTAAAACAAACATCCAAGAAGGCTTTGGACATCCGGCTAATTTTTTCTGGTTATGATTATAATTGATCTGTTATTGATAGATTGCATAACAGCGGGCAGCATAGCTCAGTGGTACAGTGTGCGCCTGATGCGCGGTCGGTCTAGGATCGATCCCCGTCAGCTAACCACTGGGTTTTTTTCTCGACATAACCATAACGCCGATATAACCGTAATTAAAATGTGCTGAGTTCGTCGTTAAACAAACCAAACAAAATAAAAAATTGCATAACCTTTTTTGTCTGTAAACAGCCAATATATTCTGTATTCAACTTCCCATTTTACAACTTATATATAAAGGTCACTCGAATAATTGGCACATCGGTCTCGGTGGTGTACGTGTTAAGCTAAGGCTGGCCGTTGTTAACAGTTTTAACGCCGCAAAAGAGGAGATCCTGCCTCAGTGACGTAGTAGTTCAGCAATCGAAATTGCGGCTGGTAGACACTGGGTTCGCATCCCGCTAACGCTTCTTACCCAGCGTGAGGTTAACGATACAATGGATACGTGTAAGGTCAGATAGCCCACATAACTGAGGTGTGTGCCCAGAACGTCAGGCTTGAACCTTAACTGGCTATAAACACGAACATTAGTATAGATGTAATGCAGTGTAGTATCATGCCACACTCCTCGTGATCCTCCTCGGTCGTTAACCACTAATAACTATTACCCTATGCCCTGCACAGACAGCTCAGATGCGAGTTCAGTAGAGAGAGTGTTTGATTAAGTGGATTTTATCACGAACATAAACTTGAAAACGAAGCCATAATCTCCATATGTTTGATCCTATTGGAGCCTGTATATACCGAATTCACTAGTTTTTGAATCGTTCGTCCATAAATGAAATGCTATTGCGCTAGTCTGACAACCTTTGCCTTAATATTAGTGATGTCAGTGGACATATATTTACACATTATTTTTAAAACTATTCCAAGCTGATCCATTCCACTGAGAGTCTCAGAGCACTCTTTTTTTTTTTACTGCAATACCCAATGTTTTCACAGGCAAGGTTTCAATTCGCTTATTGTAATCACCGTTACGAAACACTACTACTTGGAAAACCAATTTGAATATCTAATACACAAGAAACTGTTGATATGTTTAATGTTTTATTTAACGACGCACTCAACACATTTTATTTACGGTTATATGGCGTTGAATATTCAAAATTTTCTAATGCCTCTCTAATTGTCTGTTTCTCCGTTATGAGCATATTAGTATTGTTCTACCTGCTATGTTTTGGCAAACTTTCAATTTTAAAATGTCTTTATAGAAGAATATGTATTGTTGGGTGTGTTTTTTTAAACAATTCAGTGACCAACGTTTCAAATATTCAAGACAAGCGTCGAATATGATTTTGAGAAAGTTTAAAGTATTGATTTATTAATCATCGGCTATTGGAAGTGAAACATATATAGTCTTAGAGGGGAAGCCCGCTAAATTTTTCCATTAGCAGCAGTGGACTTTTATATGCACCATTTCACAGACAGGACAGCACATACCAATGCGTCCACTGACGATGTGGTAAATAACGATTTCCTTATAGGCAATGCCTGGAGATCAATATAACATGACAAGGGGAGTTAATAAATGTTTTTTTTTTTTTAAAGAAAAACCCCCAAATCGGATGAACTGACCAAACCTTCAAATATTCATGACACTTGCCAGCCCTATCACAGGCACGGCACAATAAAACAATAGATTATTGATAGTAAATCTTAAAACATAGTAAAGAAAATATTGTATATGCACTTCCCACAGACTGGACATCACATGTCACGGCCTTTAATATTCCAGTCGTGGTGCACTGGCTGGAACGACAAATAGCCCAATGGGCCCGCCGACGGGGATCGATCCCAAACCGACCGCGCATCAATCGAGTGCTTTACCACTTAAGGCAGAGATGCATTATACTTAAAGAATTCAGGAAATTGCATTTCAGGGTATCTAGTTTTCAAATTTACCTGGGGAGCATACCCCCCCCCCCCAAACCCTCTAGAAAATTTGCTCTGCGCCTTGATCTCAGTCAAACACCACCACCACCCCACCCCAATATTTACTGCTGTGCCTGTGACAGTTTACAAAAAGAAGAAGCAGAAGACAAATTAAAGTAACTCACCAAAACTTTAAATATTCACAACACGCGTCTGCTCTTCCAGCCGAAAATGATGGAATATGATGTCTGGTAGTTTCATCTACTTGATCTGAAGATATCTGCAAACAAATCATAATATAATGATTTAAAATGTACTAGTATACGTCTCTGCCAATATCACTCAACGGAGAGTTATCCAAACAAAGACTCTTTTGTAGATGTAGTCAATAATATCTGTTGATATGGTTGTACTATACCTGAATAAATCTCATAGACGACAATGTTAACGTGTGTCGTTCAAAACACTTTTTACAATATATCAACCGAACTATGACTTCTATATATCAGTACTATACGCTTCTGCCTCAAAGTATTATCCGAAGTAAATAGAACCTTTCGTGGCTAATTTGTTTTTATATATAAACATTGGGCCTATTGGGCTATTTCTCGTTCCAGCCAGTGCACCACGACTGGTATATCACAAGTCGTGGTATGTACTACCCTGTCTGTGGGATGGTGCATATAAAAGAACCCTTGCTGCTAATTAAAACGAGTAGCCCATAAAGTTTCGCCAGCGGGTTTCCTCTCTCAGGTTCTGTGAGGTCCTTAACCAAACATTTAACGCCATACAACCGTAAATAAAATGTGTTGAGTGCGTCGTTAAATGAAACATTTCTTAGTTTTTTCTTTTGTGCATTCATTCATTCAACCATTCATTCATTAATTCGACAATTCATTCATTCATTCACATAAAAAAAATGTACTTAGTTTTACATGTACCCAATGCATGTTTCAAGCACAAGGCACTTGACACAGTGGTACTAGATGAATTAAAATTGCATACATTTTTTGCCCAGATGACACTAATTTTTTACAAAAAAAACCCAATGTCACATAGATCACTAATGCCAGGACGTGTCGCATTAGAGACTCTATCAAAAGTTGGGTGCGTTTCGAACTTTGACCCAGCCGGATTTCATTTGGTTTAGTGTTATCATATGGAATTTCTTTGCACTTAGAAGAATCAACAATTATTATGTTGAACGTTTTATCTCTATCACATCATCCAATGAGGAACTATTCCAACAGAGAGGTTTTTGTAGATGTAATTCAGATAATGGTGCTGATGAAGTCTCGTATATCTTAAAGATAAAAACAACTAGAGAGATTGTTTTAAGAAAAATAAATCCGCCGTTCGTTTGAAAAAAAGAAAGAAGTAAAATTAAAAGCCCATGTCACTCGTTGGAAAAATCACCAATACAAGCAACATCTGTTGTAGATATTTGTTGCCTGGAAAGAGAGCGTATATTTTGGCGCCGAGGAAAGTAACAGACTGTTGATGGGCACAGAATGTTGAGGGTTTCTTTCTTTTAAATATACATGCATATTTTGATGCCAGTGTTATTCAGGTGAACATTATTCATATTATATAGTCTATATATAGAATTTTTTTACTGCTATTAGGTCACATATTTTAACAGTGTGAAAATAAGGGTAAAGAATGTATATATTGTTGTGGGGGAATCATGCGCGGATACGTTTATTCTTCCTTGAAAAATAAAACACGTTAAAGGTTTTTTTAACGACACTACTAGAGCACATTGATTGATTGATTAATTAATCATTGACTATTGAATGTCAAACATTTGTTAATTCTGTCAGAGGAAACCCGCTATATTTTTCCATTAGCAGCAAAGGTTCTTTTATATGCACTTTCCCACATACAGGAACGCATATACAACGGCCATTGGACAGATATGGTGCACTGGATGGAAAGAGAAAACCTCAGTCAGTTGAATGGATCCACCGAGGTGGTTTGATCCTGCGACGCAACCACCTCAGGCAAGGCTTCTACAAAAACAATGTCCTCTATAGTTCACAAATATGATTGTTTGTCTTGGTAGAGAAGATAGTACATGCATATTAATGAGGTTTCATTACGTTTACTTCCCTCGGTGGCATCGTGGGTAGGCCATCGGTCTACAGGCTGGTAGGTACTGGGTTCGGATCCCAGTCGAGGCATGGGATCTTTACTCCAGATACCGACTCCAAACCCTGAGTGAGTGCTCCGCAAGGCTCAATGGGTAGGTGTAAACCTCTTGCACGGACCAGTGATCCATAACTGGTTCAACAAAGGCCATGGTTTGTGCTATCCTGCTTGTGGGAAGCGCAAATAAAAGATCCCTTGCTGCTAATCGGAAAGAGTAGTCCATGAAGTTGCGACAGCGGGTTTCTTCTTAAAATCTGTGTGGTTCTTAACCATATGTCTGATGCCATATAACCGTAAATAAAATGTGTTGAGTGCGTCGTTAAATAAAACATTTATTTCTTGCTTTCCCTCCACCTTCTCATCCAGCATCCCCGTCTTAGTCATTTTAGACTAGATATGGTCCTGAAAATAACTAAATATTGTTTTGAATCCCCGTATCACTCACTGAACAATTATTAACGAAAACCGCATCTTTTTATCGCAGTTTAAACAGTTTATTATTTGCCAAAAAATATACATTTTGTAGGCAAACAAACATATTTACAATAAAATAATACACTGTACACATTGCGGGGAATGGTGAGGTCTACGGGATAGACCTATTAAAAGTTATCACAGTCGATAGTAAAATACAGTAATGAAATAAATACATAAATAAAAACATACTCATAAATCAAGGTTGTCTGTTCTATGTGTAGTAGCAGTTATCAAGCATTTACACAGTTTAATTAACTCTCTTGAGTTATCGGTGGACAGTAGTTGTGTTAATTTCAGAGTTGATGGTTTATTATAATAATAAGTTTT
>JAECMU010126466.1:0-13292 GCA_016106625.1 Dracogyra subfuscus
GTGAGTAAATAACTAGCTGGGAACCATGGGTTTAGGTGAGTTAAAACATGCTGGAACCCACAGAGTCGGGTGAGTTAAAACATACTGGAACCCACAGGGTCGGATGAGTTAAAACATACTGGAACCCACAGGGTTGGATGAGTTAAAACATACTGGAACCCACAGGGTCGGGTGAGTTAAAACATGCTGGAACCCACAGGGTCGGGTGAGTTAAAACATACTGGAACCCACAGGGTCAGGTGAGTTAAAACATACTGGAACCCACAGGGTCGGGTGAGTTAAAACATGCTGGAACCCACAGGGTCGGGTGAGTTAAAACATACTGGAACCCACAGGGTCGGGTGAGTTAAAACATACTTGAACCCACAGGGTCGGGTGAGTTAAAACATACTGGAACCCACAGGGTTGGATGAGTTAAAACATACTGGAACCCACAGGGTCGGATGAGTTAAAACGTACTGGAACCCACAGGGTCGGGTGAGTTAAAACAAACTGGAACCGACAGGGTCGGATGAGTTAAAACATGCTGGAACCCACAGGGTCAGATGAGTTAAAACACACTGGAACCCACATGGTCAGGTGAGTTAAAACATGCTGGAACCCACAGGGTCGGGTGAGTTAAAACATACTGGAACCTACAGGGTCGGATGAGTTAAAACATGCTGGAACCCACAGGGTCGGGTGAGTTAAAACATACTGGAACCCACAGGGTCGGATGAGTTAAAACGTACTGGAACCCACAGGGTCGGATGAGTTAAAACATACTGGAACCCACAGGGTCGGATGAGTTAAAACATGCTGGAACCCACAGGGTCGGGTGAGTTAAAACATACAAGGGATGACAGGATCAGATCCATTACAAAGCTCGTCATGCTCAGACCCATGTGGTCAAGTAAGTTAACATACTCCGACCCATATGGTAAAGTGAGTTAACATGGTCAGACCCACGTGGTATAGTGAGTTAACATGGTCAGACCCACGTGGTTAAGTGAGTTAACATGGTCAGACCCATATGGTTAAGTGAGTTAACATGGTCAGACCCACATGGTTAAGTGAGTTAACATGGTCAGACCCACGTGGTTAAGTGAGTTTAAGACATCCTCATTCTGGGACTCCTGAGGTTAAGTGAGTTTAAAACAAGCTAGGACCCATAGGTTCAGGTAAGCTGAAAATATACTGGGACCTATAGCATCCATCCGATGAGTTAAAAACCTTCTGTGACCCAGGGGGTTAGGTGAGTTAAAAACCTTCTGTGACCCAGGGGGTTAGGTGAGTTAAAAACCTTCTGTGACCCAAGGGGTTAGGTGAGTTAAAAACCTTCTGTGACCCAGGGGGTTAGGTGAGTTAAAAACCTTCTGTGAGCCAGGGGGTTAGGTGAGTTAAAAACCTGTGACCCAGGGGGTTAGGTGAGTTAAAAACCTTCTGTGAGCCAGGGGGTTAGGTGAGTTAAAAACCTTCTGTGACCCAAGGGGTTAGGTGAGTTAAAAACCTTCTGTGACCCAGGGGGTTAGGCTAGTTAAAAACCTTCTGTGACCCAGGGGGTTAGGCTAGTTAAAAACCTTCTGTGAGCCAGGGGGTTAGGCGAGTTAAAAACCTTCTGTGACCCAAGGGGTTAGGTGAGTTAAAAACCTTCTGTGACCCAGGGGGTTAGGTGAGTTAAAAACCTTCTGTGACCCAGGGGGTTAGGCTAGTTAAAAACCTTCTGTGACCCAGGGGGTTAGGCGAGTTAAAAACCTTCTGTGACCCAGGGGGTTAGGCAAGTTAAAAACCTTCTGTGACCCAGGGGGTTAGGCTAGTTAAAAACCTTCTGTGACCCAGGGAGTTAGGTGAGTTAAAAACTTTCTGTGAACCAGGGGGTTAGGTGAGTTAAAAACCTTCCGTGACCCAAGGGGTTAGGCGAGTTAAAAACCTTCTGTGACCCAGGGGGTTAGGTGATTGAAAAACCTTCTGTGACCCAGGGGGTTAGGTGAGTTAAAATCCTTCTGTGACCCAAGGGGTTAGGTGAGTTAAAAACCTTCTGTGACCCAGGGGGTTAGGTGAGTTAAAAACCTTCTGTGACCCAAGGGGTTAGGTGAGTTAAAAACCTCCTGTGACCCAGGGGGTTAGGTGAGTTAAAAACCTTCTGTGACCCAGGGGGTTAGGTGAATTAAAAACCTTCTGTGACCCAGGGGGTTAGGTGAGTTAAAAACCTTCTGTGAGCCAGGGGTTAGGTGAGTTAAAAACCTTCTGTGACCCAAGGGGTTAGGTGAGTTAAAAACCTCCTGTGACCCAGGGGGTTAGGTGAGTTAAAAACCTTCTGTGAGCCAGGGGGTTAGGTGAGTTAAAAACCTTCTGTGAGCCAGGGGGTTAGGTGAGTTAAAAACCTTCTGTGACCTAGGGAGTTAGGTGAGTTAAAAACCTTCTGTGAGCCAGGGGATTAGGTGAGTTAAAAACCTTATGTGAGCCAGGGGTTAGGTGAGTTAAAAACCTTATGTGAGCCAGGGGGTTAGGTGAGTTAAAAACCTTATGTGAGCCAGGGGTTAGGTGAGTTAAAAACCTTCTGTGACCCAGGGGATTAGGTGAGTTAAAAACCTCATGCAGGGAATTTTGGAACTTGCATGTTGAACCGTGACGTGGTAATAAATAAAAAGTTATTTGCATGTTGTTTATGTTTTGTATTTTATTATACGTTATTTTTCAGGCAAGACTCTGCTGGCTCAAACCCTTGCTCAATGTCTGGATGTTCCATTTGCAATCTGTGATTGTACAACCTTGACACAGGCTGGCTACGTTGGTGAGGACATCGAATCGGTTGTCGCCAAACTGCTGCAAGATGCCAACTATAACGTTGAGAAAACACAGCAAGGTAAGCACTACACGCTAACTAATTAAGGATGTCTTGATAAATGGATATAAGAAGTAGTTAAAAAAGAAATGGCCATGTCAAAAAACATTAAAAATAATTTATTATTATGGTAATTGCATGAAAATGTACGGCATGCATAATTATTAACATATGGTGTTACAGATAATTCATTTTTGAATGTTTCGTTTACATCAGGTATAATCTTCCTTGATGAGGTGGACAAGATTGGCAGTGTTCCAGGAATTCACCAGCTGCGTGATGTGGGTGGTGAGGGTGTTCAGCAGGTTAGAGATTCTTCAATTTATCTCCCCTTTATGGTATAGGTTGCACTACACTAAATAGAAAGCTATAGGCGGCAATGTTAACATCTGTAGCTATAATGTATAATATATCAAGCAAACTGGTAACCATAAATATGAATACTATATAACCCTTCCCGAAAATATTACTTCATGAAAGTGGCACATTTCAAGGCACGTTTTTGAGATGTTTAAAATATTCAAGTTTCTTTGTAGCTTAGTTTTATAGGTGCCCCATTGATATTTTGTGCAGGTTCTTTTAACATTTAGACTACTGGATTAATATTTGACAAAAATAACGTTCAGTGGGTACAAGTTTATACATTTTACTGACATATATTCACTTAAATGTTTTATAAATACATGAAATAAAGTTCATATATGAATTGGTAAGTATTATTTTTGTAGGGTTTTGTAATTTTTTATGATATTTTAGATCAGTTAATGATGATTAAAATTATGCAAAAAAAAAAAAAAGTCACATTTATTTATGGACATTTGTGGTCAGCTGTCCAGTATTTATGTCCATTATTCCCGATAACAGTGGTTTTCTGATCAGAATTTTAAAAACCCCACCAAAAACTGATTCATATCGCAATATTTGTTTATTTTCGTTGTTGATAAAACGATCAAATTTATTATCAATTAGCTGTCACAATCGACTATCGATCTCTGTAAATGACCATGACGTGCCGCCATTCTTTTAAGCAAAAATACATGCCAAAACCCACTTTTTGAACCCAGAATTCCAAGCTATTTTACATTGAAAAACAACAAACAAAAGCTAGTATGCTGTAAATGAACTGTTACTTGTTAAGAAAAAACAGATAGACAGCGGGAAATATGAATTGTGGAAGTCACTAAATACAGTATACAGTATGTTGACTGGCGTGATGTTTTTGTTGAACAACACAGATCAGACTTGTTGTTGTTGGTTCGACTGGTGTGTTGATGGATCCTGATGTGCTATGATTCTCTGACCGCGATGTGCTTTGACATCAGTTTTATTTCGTTCCAACATGGTGAGAAGGTATGATGTAGATATTAGTTTAGGTACAACAACGTCAGCTGAAGACCTGTGACCAGTTGACATGTGTTAGTATGGATTAACAGGGACATCTTAAAGACTGGCAACTTCCTTCTAAAAGTATTTATCAATTTTTGTTTCCAGTTATACAGAATATACCTTTGACTACCTGCCGATAAGAAATAACCCCAAACAATTTCCTTTACTAGTGAAACGTGTTGTTATTTTGTGTGACAGGGGATGCTGAAGATGTTGGAGGGAACCATTGTGAACGTGCCCGAGCGGAACTCGCGTAAACTGCGTGGTGAGACCGTTCAGGTCGACACAACCAACATCCTCTTCATAGCTTCGGGCGCCTTCAATGGATTAGACAGAATAATCAGTCGTAGAAAAAATGAGAAGGTTGGAATTATTTGTTTTACTAACTGATCAGGGTTTGTTGTAAAATTAAACATTGCTACATGATTTAAATGACCTGTGTTAAATAGTAGTGGCTAATCAGTTTTCAGTCAGACCTGTGTTAAGTAGCAGGGAGTATCAAAAATAGGCTTTTAAGACAGGTGGCTGCTTAATACAGGTTAGTTTGTACTGTATTAGATGATTTGGGCAATACAAATGTGGACTGTAACAATAAGCATTGTAAAACTAACACTGACCAGCGCTATGTACATAATATTGTCTTGGTGTGAAACACAGACCAGTGGTAAAGCAATTGCCTGATGCACGGACTGTCTAGGATCGATCCCCATCGGTGGGCCCATTGGACTCTTTCTCATTCCAGCCAGTACATCATGACTGGTATATCAAAGGCCATGTAATGTTATCTTGTAAAAGCAACATTAATCAACCATATTTTGTTCACAGTATCTTAACTTCACTTAGTAAAACCAACATTTAAACTGACCATCTTTTGTTGTCAGTATCTCGGTTTTGGGGCCCCATCGACGACGAATGAGGGTCGGCGGGCTGCCACGGCGGCTGACTTCAAGAACCAGGCGGAGGGGACGGCAGCGGCTGAAGACAATGAGGAGCGAGACGCGCTGCTGCGGAAGGTGGAGGCACGTGACCTCATCGAGTTCGGCATGATTCCTGAGTTCGTGGGGAGGCTCCCTGTCATCGTACCCTTCCATTGTCTGACCGAGGACATGCTTGTTAAGATACTCACCACCCCACGGAATGCCCTCATCCCGCAGTACCAGGCACTCTTCATTATGGATAAGGTGAAACAAAAGTTTTCTTTTCTACTTCGCTTGACCTCAAACTAAGGCATATTCCCCTAGCAATATTAGTGTGGTCTGAACATCCTCACAGCCAATGGGATGGCTGAAATCTTTTCCAGTGATACCTCTACTCCTTGTTCCAGACATGTGACTGTAACTTCATTTATGCCTTTGTTTGAGGTCAGGTAAAGTATTCTTAAAAGAGAAACAATTCCCAAGTTTTCTCCATTTTTCCTTTTGTACTTGTTAAAGGGGACACGATCAAAGTTGTGTGATTGTAGTTGTCTAGGGATAAATATTGAAAGATCTGTACAATAATTGTTCTATCAATGTAAGACCATTATAACTTATAGATTTATAAAGTAAACTAGTTTCTCCATGATCACAGAGTAACACCTCCAATTGCCCATGTAGACTTTTATTGCTGTGGACTAGTCAATTTGTTTTATATCATGGTGTATTTTTTTCCTGTAGGCAATTTTTTAATTGCAGGGATTGCAAGGATAAAAACTGGAAAGAATTGCCAAACTCCATACTGCCAGAAAATATCCTAGCGAAAGGCCTGGTAGCCAATGGTATTTGACAGATTTATAATTGATTGTATTATTATAACCGTGACTGATTGCAACTTTGTGTTTTGACACAGGCCCACCTGGATGTGAAGCCTGAGGCGATGAAGGCAATTGCGTTGATGGCGCTCGAGAGGAAGACTGGAGCCAGGGGTCTGCGGGCTATTATGGTAAGTATTGCTATTGTTCTCCATATGCTTCACGGCAAACAATTTCACATTCAGTGTCCACAGGCTTAGAAACTATGTTGGGATGTCACACCTGTACTTTATAGCAGCATTTAAGCATCATGGCCCAATGTCACAAAACATTGTCAACCTATGTTGACACGTAAATGTAAATCTACACCTAATGCCAAACACAGGTAAACGTACGACCTGTTTAACTACTAGTCGCAGACATAAATTTACAATTATGTTTTGTGAAATTGACTCCAGTGCCATACCTTAATAGTTATGAGAAAGTCCACTAGGTATAGAGTTCAGAAGTACCTGTTTAGTCTAACTGTAGAAGGCACCTTATTACTGTGGGTTTTGTTACTGCCATATCCCCTTGCTTGTCACTAATAAGAAATAGACTATATGTCAACTTTTTTGTGGTTTGCACTTTTGTTTCTGTGTATAAAACAAGTGGTGTATTTTATTTCAGGAAACCATACTATTAGAATCGATGTTCGATGTGCCCGGGTCTGACATATCGACCGTGATTATCACACACGACGTCGTGGAGGGAAAGAAACCGGCAGAGTACATCCGGGAACAGCGCGAACCCACACCCGAATTGGAGGACGAAAACGTGTATGAACAGGAAGAAATAAAAATGCACCATTCATGAGATAGTCGAGCCGTGTGCGCACAGCGATGGAATTGAGTGAAAGTGTTGTACTCGACTTTTATTTGGTGAACATTTGCTGTATATTCAGCTAGTATTTGGAGCAATGCAAATATTTTACAACAATGTATCATGAAATCATTTTGACACCATGTTATGTTAAATACAGTCAAACCTGTTACAGCGGCCAGCTTTGGTAAAGAGGCCACGTGTCTTTAGAAACTGTCTTACTGTATTAACCAGCCATCTGTGTTAAAGGACAGCCATACTATTCTAGCATATTTAATATACAGTCAAACTGATGTAGCAGCCATCTGTGTTAAGAAACCAGAAGCCACATTTTCTGTTCTTCCAAATCATCTTAATATGGTATAGCTCAACCTGTATTAAGCAGTCACCTGGGTTGACTGTATTCTCTTATCAGCTGTTTTACTTTATAGGTGGCCATCTTGCTTTCTGTCACATCCTCCAATATAGAACTTCAAACTCTGTGATATGTGCTGTCCTTTGAATGGAAAAGAAGATATAAAAGATATCTTGCTGCATTTTCTAAGAAGTAGCCTATGTGATGTTGGTTCTTTCATTCTGTAGACCAAATGTTGAGATTTCTATATCCTAGACACCCCCAAAAATAATAATTGTGGTTTAAAATGTGCAGAAGTGTTATTAAATAACATTAAAATTTTGTTTGTGTTTTTTCAATGTAGTACAAATTATCTCGGTCAGCAAAACGTCAACCTGTCTCAGAAGACCATCTTACTTTGTTTCCAAACGATCTGTAGTCCTTCCCACAGGGAACACCGATTGGTTTTTAAATTGCACACAAAAATATAAATTTGTTATTTCCAAAACACGTCAAACCAAACTGAACTTATTTACAGAAAATATTTTTGCTGGATGGGGGGTTACTATAATATAGTACATGCATGGAAGAAGTTCGTTTTGTTTAACAACAACACTAGAGCACATTAATTAATTATCGGCTAATGTATGTCAAATATTTGGTAATTCTGACATGTAGTCATCAGAGGAAACCCACTACATGTTTCCTGATGCAGTAAGGGATCTTTTATATGCACTTTCCCACAGACAGGAAAGCACATACCATGGCCCTTAACCAGTTGTGGTTTGCTGGTTGGAATGAGCAAAAACCCAATCAGTTGAATGGATCCATAGACGTGGCTCTTATATCCATGGAGTTGGTTAGGTTGATAAAATAAACAGAATAGTATTACTTGTATAACATCTTCTCCTGTCAAGTGTAGTATAGTATAATTTGACCTGTGGTAAGCAGTGTGTTGATTCAAAAGTCCACATTACTATATTATTTCAAATTGACTTGCATTTAGCAATCAACTGTTTGAAGAGGATGTTTTCTCATGTTTTGATGAGCAGCTGCCTTAAACAGGTTTGACTATGTGGTGTATTGTTATATTTATGGGGCATTTCCGTAGTTGAGCTTAAGAGACAATACTACAGCTTGTAAAGTCTGATACTGTGTATGATTATCTCGTGGACTGATCTCGTTACAGAGCCCTGTGTTGTACACTGACAGCATTTCACAGCCCTGCACTAGTTAACACCATTTTCAATTAAAATATCAATAAATATTTTGATTTAAATTTAAGAATATTTCAGAATTTTGTTAATTGATTTCTGTGAAATTCAATTTAACAGATAGAATTAAAAAATTTGGAAGGGCTTTGGTAAACTGTAAATTTAGATTCGAAGTAATAGATTTATATTTTAAATATTTTTGTGAAAATGGTGTTACATTTTGTTTGATGTATATTTGAGAATATTTACTAAAATAATGGCATTTGGTTGGGATTGCACTGCAGTTATAAAGTATTTTGTTGTATGGACGCTTGCTTTGTTTTCAAACTGAGTTGTGAGATCTTTTCTGTACTTAATTCAGTGACATTTTAAAAACTGGAATGTGGAATATTAATATTCAAGGTTTCAGAATTTTATTACATCACTGAAGTTGTAAAAATGTTTATCAGTTTGAATTTTTATCTAAAATGTACTGTAGTTACTGTAGTTTCTAATACTTGTATTTATTATTAATTTTATTTATTTTTGTGGCTACTAAATTTTGTTAAAGATAACATGTGTTTTACTGATTAACACTATAAATAATAAGCCAAATATTTATTATTTTTTTTAGTCTTGAATTGATCTTCATGCTCAGTATTTGAAAATTAATTTATCTTTATATTCGGAAGCTTATTATATATTCTGTTTTATCATCTTTCAGTAATATATTTCAAGACAACTTTTATATGTGTTAAGAAAACAACAACCAACGACAAAAAAAAACTTAACCAGTAAATACTAATGTAGCTCCAGCATTGGATGTTATCAAAATGCAAGAAAATGTTATTTGAAGTGTTTGGCATGTTCGTAATATTGTGATAACACCCTATCAGCATTGTCCTTCGCAATCGAGGGACACTTCATTTTGTGATATTTCTTCATGAAGAAATTGTGTAATAGTTATAACTGTGATTTTTGGAGCAATAAAAAAAGCTAGTTTTTACTTTAAAAGGTTTTTTTAGCTGTTATTACACTGAAAAATACATAGTGAATTAAACAGAGCTTTGAAATATCTCGAATTATATTCATTTCAATGCTATCAATACTGCATTAAGCAAAAATGTTTTCAAAGGCTTCCATTTATCTCTGCTGCATTTAAAACCTATTTTAATCAAGAGATTGCAGCATATCAAATCGCTATACATTGCCGTTGCTAACTATATAGATGTATGTGACACTTGTACACAGAGATTAATAATATGTTAGTGTGTGTGTATGTACTTATGGTGTACATGTATATTCTGTGCGTGTGTGCATAAGTCAGTTTGAAGTACCAAAAAATGCAATACCAGACAAGGGCTGTAACTGCAATGAGCGTTGCATTTGTTTTACTTAAATATAAAAGATCCCTTGCTGCTAATTAAAAAGAATAGCCCATGAAGTGGCAACAGTGGGTTTCCTCTCTCAAGATCGGTGTGGTTCTTAACCGTATGTCTGACGCCATATAACCGTAAATACAACGTATTAAGTGTGTCGTTAAATAAAAGATTTCTTATTTTCTTTGTTTTACTTACTATTTTAACATTATTTGAACTATGGGCCACTGAATGTGGAAAATATCCATATGGTAATGGGTGTGAAATATCAAAGTTAGTCCCCATACCTTTTTAAAATAGAATTCCTTATTCAGTATATGATGTCAGTTATATCAAAAGAGCCTTTAGTGTGACATGGATTGCTGTGTATGTCATGGCAATACTTACATGTAACAGTTCATATACATTGTTTTGTAGCCATTCTTGCTTTTTATGTTTTTGTCTTCAAATAATAGTCTGTGCATTTTATTCTTTTTGTTGTCTGAAAAAACATTTTGTGTCCACGTAACGTTACTCTTTACAATGCTTGAAACTGCCAAACTCGTGACATTAATGTTTTGCCTTTTTGGTTGTTATTTCTCCAAGTCAGTTTTGTGGTAATGTGTTTTTTTTCATTATTGTTTAAAGTCATGTTTTTGTGATAATATTTTTCTTCGTTATTTCTCCAAGTCAGTTTTTGTAGTAATATTTTCCTTAATTATTTCTCTAAGTCAGTTTTATGTAGGTTTTGTTTGTTCATTTCTATCAGTTCATAGACATGCTTTTATGTAGAGAAAGAAAGTAAAAAGTGTAATGATAATAATTGTGTATTTTCCATGTGAACAGTCTGGTCATGATTCTGTGACTCACTGATATATGATTACAAACCTTCCACCGTTATACGATTTAATCATTTCTGATTGGACGACATCACTAAAAAAAAGATAGAAAATGACTTCATTACAAAAAAACTGGTCATGGAAAGAATGTTAGAAACATATTTAGGAGTATTTTTAAGTAAATAAATTGTGTTTTGTAATTATAAAGATTGTTTGTCATTTCTTGTTAATTTATCGATGTAAAACGATCACAAATTTAACCTAAAATCACTTCCCTATTCAGCAAGTTGTGACTGTTATACGTCGATAAATTCACACAAAAATGACAACAATTGACCTGAGGGTTTCTGTCACATAATTTAAGTTGACAGTTTGATCTGTAAGGTCTTTGACCCTTGTGGTAATGGTAGATGACCCTCGCTGGACCATTTCAGGTGTTTCCCTGTCCCAACTAATACCCCACAACTGCTATATCAAAGTTAAATTATTTTTTAACAATACAACTAGAGCTCATTGATTTATTAATCATCAGATATTGGATGTCAAACATTTGGTAATTCTGACATATAGTCTTTGAGAGGAAATCTGTTACATTGTTCCATTAGCAGCAGGGGGTCTTTTATAAGTACAATTCCAGTCATGGTGCACTGGCTGGATAGCCCAGTGTGCTCACTGACAGAGATCAATCTTAGACCGACTGCACCTGAGGTGAACACTTTACCAGTGGGCTGTGTCCCACCCCTTGCTACATTAACAAAAACAAATTGATTTCAGCAGTTGGGTTTCCTCTCCCATTAACTAAACCATGTTCCAAAATACCACATATGTTCAGGGCCGTACCCTCCGGGGGGGCAGGGGGGGCAGTTGCCCCCCCTGAGAATCTCGGTTTTTAGGTTTTTTTAATATGTTAAGGTCAAGGTTTAATCTTTATAGTATGTTAAAAATTATTTATAAAATTTAGTGCCCCCCCCATGGATTTTAGTCAGGGTACGGCCCTGATGTTAGAACAGTATTTGTTTTCAAAATGTCGCAAAGTATCATAAAACAAATTGTCCTTTCTTTTTCTATCAAAGTTTTCTCTACCACCAGATTCCTGTTCATTGCTGTAAAAGTAGTTCTTTAATGTTTAGTATCATGCAGTCGAAATTGCTCAGACGTCCAAAAGAAACTTTACAAGATTTAAAATTGTATTATAGAAAACCAGCAAATAGTACAGTGGGATATGAAATTATTGAGTGATATGAAAGTATCGAATGATATGAAAGTATCGAGTGATATGAAGGTATCGAGTGATATGAAGGTATCGAGTGATATGAAAGTAGCGAGTGATATGAAAGTATCGAGTGATATGAAGGTATCATGAAGTTCAACATGTAAATGTGATGATACATTTCGTGATACATGCAAGGTATTTGTAAGGTGTTTTCTAATTTATTATTTTCGATTAGCAACAATATTTATTAAATTATTCAAATTTTATGAATGTAGTTTTTTTTGGATGATATAAAATGACCACTGTTCTTAGAGGGCAAACCTTTTACCCAAATTAACTAATTGTACTATTAGTACCCATATTACATGTTGACACTTCTTTGTGTCTCGTATTATCCCAGATTTTATCTCAGAGTCATGAAAGAGATTGTCCCGAGTTCTCTCCCATTGGTTTTGGTTCCTCAAATAATTTTACTACTAAATATAATTAAAACATTTACTTTCAAAGTGATTGATGTAAAATGGAGATTGATTTGTTATAAATATTGGAATGACCAGAAACATGTTGAATATATAGAGAGTGATATTCCACACAATGTTTTTATTTACAATTAGTTTTTAAAAAGGCTCTATTTTTGAAAATCTGTTACAATGGAAGGAAGTGCAGGACATTCTCTTTGAAGTTTCTCTGATTACTTAATTAGTATTAGCTTAGACTGATAGTATGTATTACAATTGTGTTCAAAACATTTAAAATTAGTATTAGTTGTTATCATGATTATTTGTAGTATTATGTGGTTGTTTTTTGTATTTGTTTTGTCAAATAAGATAAATGGTTAAGTAATGTTAGGGTTGTGTTGCCAATACACTTTATGACAGTGTTCAAAAACTTAGCCAGTATTTATTATTATGAAAACGTCAAGGTAAATGGATGTGTAATACCACATGTTTGCGAGGTTCGCTGTTACGATACAGATTCAGTGTTTATAGGGAAGAATCCAGAGTAGGTGCACCTCTCCTTTGAAAAGACATTGTATACCCCCTTTGGCTATACTTAGCAAAAATGTAGTGTTCCAGGCACTTGTGCAGAAATTTTAGCAGGGGGGGTAGGAGTCTTAAACTCTGGTGATTGTAATTTATAGAAGGGGTCGAGTCATGCCCAGCTGGAAAATATATTGAGAAAAAATAAAATTTGCTTGAGTAGGGAGGGGTTTTAACCTCTTGCACCGTTCCCCAGTACACATGTACTCTGTGTACTGTTCTGAAGTCGTTATATAAATCACATTGGTTGAGTGGCGAATGTTTTATTTGGTAGTTTGCACAGGGCTACATTATCAGCGTTGACCCAAGATGATGACACTTCAAAACACGACATTTCTTTCTTTACACGTCATCACATCACTACATGTTATGAATTGTGTAAGGCTAAACAACGAGCAGCGAAGTGACCCAATACTTGCATTACCAAACACTCTGCACACATGCCTGGGTCTGCACACTTGACATCAACACTTGGTACACTAAACATTACCAAACACACGGCACACATGCCTGGG
>JAECMU010126495.1:0-11103 GCA_016106625.1 Dracogyra subfuscus
TTTAGCCACATATGTTACTATTGTCGTCTATGGGATTTGATTTGGTGGTATACACCCTACAGTACTGTTAAATGTGCATTGCTGTATTACAGCATGTATGGTATTCCTGTATCAAAACAATTAGGGCCAAATATAAGGCCTGGTTTTGTTTTGCATGTGTGTAGCTATATTTATCATCCATTAAAGACTTTTGTATGAGATATCACTAGCATTATAATTTGCGATATCTCCTAGGAGATGTCATGTCTCATAATTTTGATTGGTCAAATTTTAATCACAAGACATTTTTTAGTTACGTCACTGTATGTTTCAGCGCTAAACATATCATTAGTGACGTCACGTCACTGTCTTCTACCGCTGCGAAATTCAACCCATATTACCGACATTGTTTACAGCTGTCGCAAATGAAAAGAATGATAATAGATGATAAAAAGAATACCACCCTTGTGTTTTGTGATATCATAATTTATTATATACATAGCAGTGAAATATATAGATCTACGGAAACCATAAAATTCATATCCAGTGAAAAGTCATATTTTCACTGTATTTTAGCTACAGTGAAAATATAGAAGTCTTATTTACTTTTTTGTAAAAGTGCATGATTAAATTATCTCCCTTTGTCTCGGTTCTTCATATTTAAATTTGATGATTACCAATGCATTTAATCGTATTTGAAAAATAAAAAATAACTGTACCTATAAAAAAGGGATATGAAGTGCAATGACGATAAAATATCAAAAACAAATTGAATACGAAGCTAAATAATGATGACAAAATGTAGTGTCGTCAAGTGTAAGGATAAGAATTTAACAGCGTTCGACTCGTTTTGTTTTTGTGGGAGTTTTTAGAGGATTACTTTGTCAGGTATGTTTCAAACTTTAGCTCCATTTTTTTTACAAACTGTAAGACTTAGATCAATTAAACTTGGTTTTAGTTGCATTAGTGAATGTTGATCATGAGAAGGTCTCGCCCCGACATTTAAAAAAAATTATTATTTAAAAATTATGTGAATGAAATGCTGAATTATGCATATCAGTATTAAAATTACATAGTTTAAGGATTGTCTGTTTTTTCTTTTACGTTCATCTGGGTATGAACAACAAATGGCATTTAATGAAAATAAATTGTAAACAAATTTTTTAAACAGGTGGCTCTTTAATTTGTTTTGTTTTTTTGGGGGGGGAGGTGACTGGTCCCCCAGTAACTTCCTTTCCCTTGCATTCACCCACATGAACCAACTACTTGAAAAGGGCATTTAATAATAATTGTAAATAAATTGTTCTAACGTGTGGTATTATAATTATATTTTGTTTTAGGGGGAGATGGATCCCCCTGGTCTCCTGCCTTAGATCCACCCTTGAAAATCTCTTTAAACATTGGAAGTGATTTCCAAGGCAGCTGAACTGATGCAATCGTTGGTGAATCACGTTGTGGGGTTTTTGAGTTCTAGTACAGGTATCAAGTGGGTAGTGCTAGTTTTATTACTTTATTTTTGTTAGTTTTTTTAATATATATACATGTAATACATCTACTACAATCTATATAATATATATATATATATATACATGTCATGTATATATATATATTATATAGATTGTAGTAGATTTATTCATTTTAAATAATTGTATTTAATGGGTAGTGCACAAGATATTCATACACAGATTAGATAAAAATATACTTTAAAAACCCAAACCAAAACCAAATTTTTAACTGTTATTTCTATCACAAGTGTAATGTTGCTATACAACACACAATAACCGTAACCCTTGTTTTTAGTCCCCTACCGATCCAGCCAGAGGAGACTAGGTTTCATCTCTGTCATTCTGTCTGTCTGTCCGTCTGTCTCACATAATAATAGTTTTCCAGATGGGTTTTATAGAAAGCCTTGAGATACTGAGCTGACATTTTGTTTTTAGCTTTATCATTAACTGTTACAGATCATGTTTTAACCATTTGTAAGTGAGTTATGGTCCTTGAAGTTACGAGATATGAAAAATAAATTTCTGGAGGTATTTTTCTTTCAGAAAGCCTAATTGAGATACTGAGCTGAAATTTTGTTGATAGCTTTATCATGTACTGTTACAGGTCAAGTTTGAGGTTAACCATTTTTGATGGCGTTATGGCCCTTGAACTGAAGTTAGGAGATGCAAAACATTCTTAAGTCTGGTAGGGGACATGTATTGCTTTAGCAGTACTCTCAGAATGCTTGTTAATTTGGGGTCATTTGTTACCTATTATTATATGGGATTTTAGTATAATTTTTACAGCTACAAATCTTCCCAGTGTGTTTTCTGTGGATATCGGTATATATGTAAACTAAACATCGCTGTCAATAACCAGTTTGTTTCAGTTCAATATTGGGCTGCTGTTAAACATTCATTTATTAATCCATTTGTTTGTTAGTTCATTCGTTCGTTCATTTATTCATTTATTCATTTATTCTACCTGTAGTCATTCATTCTAGTTCTTAGCTATGGTTTGTGTTCCTTATATCTTTGCGGGGAATTTAAACATAACATCACTGCCAGTACATAGAACTCAATAGCCAGTTTGTTTTACTATAAAGTAGATTAGTATTATGATGTGGGGGTTGTTGGTTTGTTTGTTCTTTTTTTTGGGGGGGGGGGGGAGGGTGTGTGAATACACATCTAAAAGCATGTTCACAATATGCAAATTTCATGAACAACCATTTGTATCTGCAATGTGTATCTGCTTTGAAATAATGTGTGCTTATAAATTGTATGCCCTTTAGGTTGGACGCAAATACAAAATTTATATGCACACATTTTTTTCAAATATTCTTAAGCATTTATTTTGTAATTTATTTGTTTATTGTTTCATTGATTCAGTCCTTTATTTTATTCATTCATTCATTTGTTCTTCATATCTTAAAAAAATTAAGCTTTAAGAGACAATCTGGTTTTCTGAGTACATTTATGTTATAGTTTTGCTCAGGGCCCCTCCATGGAGATCTTCATTCAAATCCTTTATGACATCACATGTATGCAGTTTGAATGGCATTGTCATGACATCAAAGTCTGAAGATGGAATTGAGATTTTGAGTCTAGACTAAATGTTTTAAAAGCATTCGGCCTGTACAGTTCATTTAGAGGAGAAACTTAAAAGAAATTAATATGTTTCCAAACAAACTTATTTATGTGTTATGTGCATAGTCTTATTCAACTTACTGTGCTAGCATAACAAAAATGCTATTCAACCTGAGTCATATCTTCACACTGCAAAAGTCTCTCGACATACGGTTGCTAGTTGGGGATTATGTGTTGAATTTACCATATCTGACGCGAGTTCGTTGACAACTAGCGCACGGAAAGTTTGTGTGCGAGACGGTTGTCAGTTTCCTTTACGACGTAAAGACACGCATGTGTTTTGTCCCGATAAGCTCCTCTGTGGGTGGCGCAGCCCTAGTTTCCACACAGCTCCTGTCACTGTTAGTGGCAGTCCCGTTCCGTTTACCAGCGTTGCTCGAGCTACTCAGTCAGTGACAGAGTCATACGGTTTGGCATCCAAAGTCGGAGGTCTTCCGGCTTCACGCGTGGAAGTTATCAGGGCTTCCTTGCGATGCAGAGGTTTCTCAACAAGAATTTTGCAGCTCGTCTCTTCAGCAAAGTGCACTTCTACTGAGTCGGTTTATCAGTGTCACTGGCGCGCGTGGATTTGTTGGGTGAATGCACAGGATTTCGATCCCTGAATGCCTGTCAACGATTTAGCGGAGTACTTTCTGGCATTGGTCCAAGAAAGGAAACTTAAAGTCACGACAGTGAAAAGTCACAGAGCTGCGATTTTCACTACTCTTAAAACAGTGTGGATGTCATAACTTTTCTACGAACTTGGTGTTCCATGATTTACTTAAATCATTGCAATCCACGGTTGAACGACCTTCCATTCTTCCAAAATGGAATGTCTTTCTTGTGTTACATGCTCTTAAGGGTACGCCTTATGAGCCGTTGAGGTTTGCTAGTCATTGCGCCTTGACGTGGAATACTCCGTTTCTGGTTTCAATGGCGGCTTGACGTCGGATCAGTGAGATGCATGCTTTTTTGCATGACTTTGTTGATTACAATTTGGACAGGTCTGTCACTTTACGTACCGACCCTATCTTTGTTGCTAAAAACCAGTCTCCACCTACTGTCATTCACACTTTATTTCATACACTGTCATCCGACAACTCTGATGGACTTCTTTGCCCCGTGAGAGCTTTGAAGTATTATTTGGAACGTACGAAAAACCGGCGGCAGATAAAAAAAGATTGTTTATTTCTTATACCATTTGGCCTGGTGATGTCACAAAAAAATGTTTAGTCTCGATGAATAGCAGCTACCATCAAGCTAGCATATGAGATGGCTGGTGATCATGTGTTATGGAATTTCTCTGTTAAATCACATGAAATCCGAGCCATTTCTGTTTCCCTGAATTTTCATGATTCTTTAGATATTATAAAGGTCATGAATGCAGGGGTTTGTAAAGGACGGCACACTTTTGACCGTTTTTATTTCCGGGATATGGCGGTTGGTCCTGACGGTACGCGCAGGATCCAGGCAGTCATTGCGGCTCAACACGTCATGTCTGTGCGCAGGGCAACGGAAAGGGGTCGACCTCTTTTCCGTCCGACTGCCATCGATTCACGCTTCGGACTTGTTTAACACTCCACCCTTTTTTGAGGTGTGGGTTTTCTGTAGTGTTGTCTACCGTTTCATCTCCCTCGGTGGGTTTGGGTGGACTTTCAACTGAGAATGAAGTTACAGGTAGCCCGTGCAAGAATAGCATTGTGCATATCCGGCAAGGGAGAGAATTCTGCAGTGTGAAGGTATGACTGGTTGAATTGCATAAACATTTTTAAAACACACATCTCCCCCCCCCCTGCACACACACACACACACAAATAGACAAACAGCAGTGTTTTATCATAATAACAACTTTGTGGATGGTTATGGGGATGTTCTGATAGTTATATTTGTTCACAAAATGATCCAGGGACACAATTGGTGGGGTCATGGCTTATACCCATGCATATAGTTAAACTTAGTTTGTTTAACGACACCTCTAGAGCACATTGATTTATTAATCATCAGCTATTGGATGTCAACATTTGGTAATTTTGACATAGTCTAAGAGAGGAAACCTGCTACATTTTTAATGCTAATTTAATTGTAAGGCATTTTTAACGCAAAAATCTTATTTTTGAGGCAAGTGCTGGATATGATCAAATTTTCTACATTCATAGATATCATATATGTAGAAATATCTTTGCTGGTTTTAATTTACAAAACGTTTTTGGAGGGAGGGGGACCGAAATTTATTATTCTTAAATTTGGATGTTTTATGAAACAACGCCATATGCAATATTATTGAAATGATGTACTAAATATAGACAGTATTATAAAATCTCGTTTTAGCCAGTGCAACACGACTGGTATGTGCCATGGTATGTGCTATCCTGTCTGTGGGATGGTGTATATAAACGATCCCTTGCTACTAAAGGAAAAAAGTAGCGGGTTTTTCTCCAAGACTAAATTTCAAAATTACCAAATGTTTGACATCCAATAGCCAATTATTAATAAATCGGTATGCTCTAGAAAAGAAAGAATGATTAGAAATAAATAAAAAGAAATGAAGATTATTAATAAATCAATATGCTCTAGTTGTGTCATTAAATAAAATCAAACTTTAACTATTAAAATGTTTTACAAAAGGCTGGATCACCTAAAAAATCCTATTCTTTTTTCTATTACATATACCGGTATTTATGCCATTTAATATCATGGCCAAATGTAATTTAAAATAAATAAATGAAATAATTAAAAGAAATCAAGAAATGAAAAAAAAAAGAAGAGAGAATGATTAGAAATAAATAAAAAGAAATGAAGAAATAAAAGAACAAACAAATTTTAAAAAATGACATAAGGATATATTTGTAACAAGTTGCTCACTGCATTTAAACACAGCTATTATTGCATGTCACGGTCCAGATAGATTTCATTAAATAGCTTTTGCAAACATGCTTTTAACAAAACAGTTATGCCTATATAGACTGAATAACCAGTGTTGTTAGTTTACTCTGTGCCATATTATAAAGATGCAGCAATCAATGTGTCATTGATAAGAACTACCGACATCAGTTAAAACTATATGTAACTTGGTGTGGGTATTACTTTTTAAAATTTCGCATTTGACGTCCTCTCGAGGTTTATCATGATGGTCTACTTTCAACTAGGTGGTGCGTGACGGTGTGAGGATTACTTCACATTCAAGCTTTATCAGACTACCTGTCCGCTCCACTGCAGTCAACTATGGCCAAACAATGTATTGTCAAAAACAATTTAGTTGAGAATTCACACTCGTAACAACACTGTGCATGCTCTAATTTACGACAAGGCGCTTCGCTTTCATCAACCTGACTTGTAAAGCAATATAAATGACTTGATAGTGCATGTATAATAAATTATTTCACTAAATATATTTCAATTAGTATTAATATAACGAAATGGAGTTATAGTATTTTTTTCTTTTAAAAAATCCAAAGAAAAAATGCATATTATTAGGCCTATTCGTAGGATACGTTTGAGCAAAAACAACCCAGGGCTTTAGATTGCATTAAAGTCGAGGCGATAAACGTTGTGCCCAAAATACAAAATATTAATCATGCCCAAATTAAGTATAAACATGCTGACCTCAAAATATCTCACCTCAGAACCACTGAAATATTAAGTTTATTTTAATTAAAACAACTAGAAATGCTTTTCTGAATATTGACAACTCTTCAGTAGTTGTTATAATGATAGTATTGACTTAAAATGACCTTCCTGTACTTAGAAAAAAAAATCCCCGTTGTGCCCAAATTAGTGAGATCTAAAGCCCTGCGACCACTCACAATACCCAAGTGATGATTTTCTTTTCTTTGGGACTATGTAATTTGGTTAGTTTTGTGATTTTAGATGCGAAAGTCTACTTAATCAAAGGTTTTACAGAATTACTTACAGTAATAAAGGGGGACGGCTGGTAAAGTCCATTATAATTTGAGGTTATCACACAATACCCTGTGATCTTAATAAAAGAGGCCCAACGTTGTAGTGTGTCTAGACACAGTGTCTGGGGACCGTCTAAATATACCATTGCCAATCAAGAACCACAGGTTCAGCCCACGGAAAGAAACGACCAATTAACTAAGAAAACACTCCAATTATTATTTCAGTATGTGGGTTAATTTAAACCATAATACAGTTATTTCAACACTTTGACAATGTTGGTATATTTTGTATTAAATATAATATAGTATATTTTGTATAAAATATAATATATACTAGTAATTGTTGCTAGTTTACTGGGATGACTATTATTAAAGAATATTGGGATGCATCCACAAAAATCAGGTATGTTTTGTTTCTTCAGTTCCAAGACTAATTCCTGACGTGACACGTTAGGTATTATGTAACCACCAGCTCGCCAGAGGGCATATTCACTGGGATGGTACAAAATGGCTGCGCCCGTTATATATAATAACAATAATAATAATAAAAATTAAAAAAATAAATAAATAAATAAATTAAAAGCTGGGGATGAGGGGAATCACATTGTTGATGTATCATCTTTGATGTATTAAACGATTACTATTGTAGCTAGTATTCCTCAAACTACTTTTTGGTATTTTGTTTTAAATTAGCACATTATTATTATTAGAAATAGGGTGCAAAATATGATGGTAGCACGAATTAACGCTTGTAGGTCAAACTATAATTATGATCTGTTCAAAGTCGGACATACCTAACCTGTTTTTTTATGTATTGTTCGTAACCAAATTAGGATTCTGTTCATTAGTATGTGATTTCGTAGCCATTGTAGACGACGAGTCTTCATTTTAATGACATAGCCAATTATTGTCTGTATTTATGGTGTATGCATGCAGCCCAGTGGTAAAGTGTTCTCTTGATGCGCGGTCGGTTTTGGAACGTGGACCCATTGGACTATTTCTAGTTCCAGCCAATGCACCTAGACTGGTATGTATCAAAGGCTGTGGTATATGCTATCCTGTCTGTGGGAAAGTGCATATAAAAGATTATCATTGCATTGCTGCATTCGAGAAAATATAGAGTGTTTCCTCTGATGACTACTAGTCAGAATTATTAAAGGCCTCGGTGGCGTTGTGGTTAGGCCATCGGTCTACAGGCTGGTAGGTATTGGATTCGGATCCCAGTCGAGGTATGGTTTTTGTAATCCAGATACCGACTCCAAACCCGGAGTGAGTGTTCCACAAGGCTCAGTGGGTAGGTGTAAACAAAATTGTGTAACATTCTCTTTGAGAATAGCCAATACAGCACAACTCCCCTTTTAGGGCACCTTGTTGGCCATGAGGTACATCCCGTAATGTGGTATCCTGGTGGTTGAATTGGGGACATATCTGCGGATATGTTTTCTTTCGACATACCACTTTGGCCTGGAGTTCAGCCAGACGGGTGGTAAGGGAGGCCCGACCTGATTAATTGGTAGGTCATGCCAAGCTCTAGTGCAAACAACCTTTGTTTTGTTTATATAGCGACGAACAAACATTGTTTTAATTACCTTTTGTATTTGTTTCTCTTAGGGCAGTGGCTAGGGTCAATCGGGTGATTAATTTTTTATTGCCTGAATATATCAACCATGTATCCCTGGCATGAGTGGGTGGGGGCATGGTTGATGAATTGTGTTACCTAAACTATGGATACAATCAATCCAATATCAATTGATGGAAGCCTGAAAAGGGTCCATACCGAACAATGAACTGGTGGCGATGAACACCTTGATCCTCATTTTCAATATGCCAACCCTTCCAGATTCTATCAAAGCAGGTTATTTTAATAAACCTGTTGTGTCCTACATTCCAAACCCTTTACGATGCTTCAAATGCCAAAGATTTGGACATGGACAAACTACATGCCGTAATAGATTGAAATGTGCTCGTTGTGGTCAATTTGATCATGACAGCAAGGCATGTCAAAATTATATGGCATGTACCAATTGTAAGGGGAAACACTTTGCGTATTCCCGAGAGTGCCCAAGGTGGAACATGGAAAAAGAGGTACAACATGTGAAAGTTGAAAAACACCTATCTTTCACAGAGGCTAGAAAGGTTGTGGAAGCATCAATACCTTGAGCAGCTGGAAAATCATATGCCGCTGCTGTGAAAGTATCTACAACCAGTATAGCCATCAACACCCCGAAGAGCTGGAAAATCATATGCTGCTGCTGTGAAGATATCTACAACCAGTATAGCCATTGACTGACCTAACATGGCCCAATGGTGAGGACAAATTTAAGAAGATTTCTGATATAGAAAAAGTTAAAAAGCAAACCACAAAAGCTGCTATTAAACAAGTTTGCAAATCATCCCAGGTATCTTTGGATTATTCAAATCCACCAAGAGGCTGGGGAGCTAGGTCCTAGTAAGCCTTCGCCAAGAAAAGACCCCCAAAAATACAATAAGGATTCTTCTTCAGGATGAAAAATAGTTGGTTCCGACCAACAATCCATTTGAAGCTTTGGCTGATGTGGATGATCAAATGGTCTCATAAGCCAAATATAACTCCCGTACTCCCCCCTAATGACTAATTCAGTCAGTCATTCAGTGGCCCAGTTTGGATGAATTAAGTCTTTTAATTCAAAAACATAATCCTCTTGCAGTGTGAAGGACACTGATCATATTATGATGAGAGGATTTAACCTCTATCATACGTTTCATGAAATTGAAAATAGAGCATCTGGGGGTGATTCCATTCTTGTTAATGAAAACATTCTTCAGAGATAAGTAACATTAACTACAAATTTACAAGCTGTGGCTGTAACAGTTACGGCTCATAAAACTATAACTCTGTGCTCACTTTATTTACCTTTTCGAAACCATTTTGATTTTCATTCTAGGGATCTGCAAGATCTCATCAACCAGCTCCCTACTCCCTTTATTATTATGGGAGATTTTAATGGTCACCACACTTTTTGGGGATGCGCGGATTTAAATATTAGAGGTAGACAATTGGAAGACTTATTGCTCAAAAATTACTTACTTTTATTTAATGATAGAAGTCATACATGTTTTCATTCACTTCTATAGACTTAACCCATTGTAGTCCTTCATGTTTTCTTGATTTCTCCTGGAAAGTTGGTTCACACCCTTGTGGTAGTGACCACTTTCCCATTATGTTGGAGAATGATGGACCTTCATTGTTCACTTTCATCTTCAAGGACATTGCAGATGAAACTATTCCTAAGACTTCGGCAGTGTCAAAGCGTTTCAATAAACCATGGTTTAATGAATGAATAAATGAATGAATGTTTAACGACACCCCAGCACGAAAAACACATCGGCTATTGGGTGTCAAACTATGGTAAAGGGAAAACATCAGATGTTAAACAACATCAATATAAAAAGTCAAAAGTTAAATAAAATACACAGTGTAAAGGACTGTAAAAATACAAATATCACAGATAGATCAACTTAAAATTTTGAATAAAACTGTCACGTAAAAATTGTAAAATAAGTTCTGGATGGAATCGAAATGATTCCAACACAGATGGCGTACCAAATATATCTTTCCGAGTTCCCGATAAATGCTTACACTCCACCAAAATGTGGCGAACCGTCAGAGAGCACTGACAGTGCACACACTGAGGTGGAGGATCTTTCTTCAAGATAAATGAATGGGTCAAATATGTATGTCCGATGCCGGAACGACACAAGATTACTTCATTCTTTCTGCACTGTCTATAGGAGGACTGCCACACTCCCAACACTGGCTTGATGGCATGAAGCTTGTTCGCAACCGCACCGTCCCAATCATGTTGCCAAGTCGAAAAGATAACTTGATTAATATTATTTTTAAAATCGGTATAAGGCACACCAACCCTGGCATGAGGCAAATCCACCATGGTTTAATGATACGTGCAAAGATGCATTCAAAGAGCGAAACGGGTTGCTTGAGCGGTTCAAACGTGAACCTACAGCAGACAACCTGGATGCATTTCGTATTACTAGGGCTATTATTATTATTATTTTATTTTTTTAACGACGCACTCAACACATTATAAATACGGTTATATCGGCGTCGGACATAT
>JAECMU010126502.1:0-21363 GCA_016106625.1 Dracogyra subfuscus
AACATGTGAACCATAATATGTGTCACAATTAGGAACTATAGTGGACCGTGATCAATCCACTCTCACCCGGAAGTGATCTGTGTAGTGAGACCTAATATGTTTATGAACTCTTAACAGAATACAACACCATACATTTGACACACTATGTCACTCAATATTTAATGATTACTGTAAATTATCAGTGATGTTACTTTTAATTAAGTCCTGATGTTAATATGTATAGGCATTCATAAAACATGTAGTGTTTTACACATATGTAGCTGAAAGCATTTTTCGTAGGTCTATATAGACAAGTATTGACATAATATAAAACTAAAATATTGAAACCATATTTTATTTTATTTTTTATGTATGTACATGTACCAGGATATATGTATATATATATTGCATGAATTTTGCACATGCATCTTAATTCTTAGATATACCAAATTTATAATGTGCTGTATACAGTAATCAGTGCTGTATAATTATGTAATTGTGTTATGGAGTAATTTTTGGTTTAAAACACAAACATAGGTAATAGCTCTTGAAACGTTTGTCAAGTTATTTTGCAGTTTTTTAGTTCATTTATATGTTTGTTGTGTTAATCCATGCCCGTAAGTTTGTGTCCTGTTGGTTGTTCTGTCAACAGCTTAAAACTGCCACTTGAAATAAGATAGATATGCCATGATTTAAAATTGTTATTATTGACCAATTGTAAAGATCATTAATCGAAGAAGGCCGCTGTAATGCCATGGTGGATTACTTCAATATTCCTTTGTTTTTACTCGCCCATTGGTGAGAACATCATTTGTTATTAATATATAGCGGGCAGCATAGCCCAGTGGTACAGTGCCCACCTAATGCGCCGTCGGTCTAGGATCGATCCCCGTCAGCTAACAACTGGTGTTTTTTTCTCGACATAACCATATGTCCAACGCTGATATAACCGTACTTACGGTATAATGTGTTGAGTGCGTCGTTAAAAAAAAATAATACTACTATTAATAATAATAATAATTATTATTATTACATACATGTACTAATAACACACATACACGAGATAACAATTTAGAGACATACTACTGGCTGCTCCGACACTGCAATGAAAATAAACCACAGTTATTGTCTCCTAAATATATACAATAATATAAAGTAAAAAAAATAATAATAAAAAAAAATAAATAAAGACAGCAACACCCTCCTAAAAAAAAAAAATACCCCCACCCCACTCTCTTCAGTTTTGTTGCCGGATCATGAGCTTTTTATCGTTGAAATTTATACTGGGTACTCAACAGTTGCTGCGAATAGCACATCATACATTGACATTTATCAGTTTTTAAATAGACTTTAAAGATTGCATAATGACCAACAATATTTATTAATGTTTATATTACCTATTGAAGTAAAAAGGCAAGATAATGGTGTTACTTTTCATGCAGTAATATCAGCTTTTGCTTTGAAAACTCTGAATAACACCAAAATTATTTTTTTTGGTCGAAACATTTTATTCACCTCAGTCGGTTGAGTGCTCACGCAGGGTGCTTGGATCTATTCAACTGGGTTTTTTCTTGCACCACAACTGGTCAAAGGCTGTGGTATGTGCTATCCTGTCTGTGTTGGATATCCAGTAGCCGATGATTAATAAATCAATGTGCTCTAATTTATTTCTTTTTTAATTGTGTGAAATTCTAGTTAAATGTAAAAATTATATCTTGATTAAATGTCCGTAAAAACAATATCATCCTAATAATTTCCACTATTTAAAAGTAATTGTTATTAAAACGTCCAATAAGAGTGATCAACAGATAGATGCGAGGCATCAGTTTCAATTAGAATTGCATCTCCAAGAATTGGCTGCTACATATATTTTGATGTATACATGATAAAAGATTTTCTATGTATTCGTCTTCTTTTTTTGCCAAGGATTGTTGAAGAAAACCTCTTTTCGCCTAGTGCAACACATTACAGTTTTGATATAAGTTAATTACGCAAAGAATATAATTATGTGAGTTTGATTAATTTGTAGTTCTTTATAAAATGTAATGTAAAAATAGTGTGATATATATTCAAGAATTTATTTCAGAAGTAATACACAAAAAACTTTTAAGTGGTCAATGAAATAGTGCTCTGACTGCTGTTTGTTACCAAGTTTATAAAACCACAAAAATGTCCACTTAAAACTGCCGAGTTAACTCCATTTTATCTGTTATAGCATATGATAAAGCTTTTAAAAATGTGTCCATCATGAAATACATACATTTTTAATTCATTGTTTATTGTACAAATATGTATTGTATTAAGCATTTGATAGGTGTATATATATGAATGGGTTGTTTTAGTCTGGTTTTGTTGGTGGTATATTGATGGATTTCAGTGAGTTTATTGTATACATTGTATAGTGGCAGGCATGATTCAAATGTTTTACTGCATTAATTTATTCTTTGTTATGCTGTTATGAAAATAAAGCTGTTTTGATAAATGCTTGTATGTCTTATCTTTAGTCATTTTATGAAGGTTGGGGCGGGATGTAGCCCAGTGGTAAAGTGTTTGCTTGATGCACGGTCGGTCTAGGATCAATCCCCGTCGGCTGACCCATTAGGCTAGTTCTCATTCCAGTCAGTACTCCACAACTGGTGTAACAAAGGTTGTGGTATGTCCTGTCTGTGGGATAGTGCATATAAAAGATCCCTTGCTGCTAATCAAAAAGCCCATGCAGAGGCGATGGCGGGTTTCCTCTCAATATCTGGGTGGTCCTTAATCACATGTCTGACACCATATAACGGTAAATAAAATGTGTTGAGTACATCGTTAAATAAACATTTCCTTCCTTTTATGAATGTTGAAATGGAATATATTTGGAAAGTAATTACACATAGATGAGCTGCAATGATAAAAATGACACACACCTCAATATTTGATAACCAGGCTTCAGATTTTCAAAGCTGTTTTAGTGTTATGATATAAAACAGTTGTAAACTATGACATAACTACGACACTTGCTATAGGCTATGACGGTTTTATGATATAGCTCTTCAGGTAAGTTCGAAAATATGGTCTCAGGTTGTTGTAAAGCATTCATTCTAATAAAAATGAAAATATGGTTTAACAGGAATGGCCAAATGGAAAAAAAGCATTGGTTCAAACAATAAAAGGAAAAGAAAGAAACGTTTTATTTAACAACGCACTCAACACATTTTATTTACAGTTATATGGCATCAGACATATGGTTAAGGACCACACAGATTTTGAACTTCTTGGGCTACTCTTTCCGATTAGCAGCTAGGGATCTTTTATTTCAGGGTTCTTACACTTGTAAAAACATGAAATTCAAGGACATCTTCCAGGACTTTTTCTTATTTGTCCAGGACATGAAATGTTCAGTCAATGAATGTATTTAGAAGAAATTGTTGTCTAAATGTAGACAGGTCATGGGAACAACAAAAGTAAAGTTGAGGAAAATAAACCACCAAATTTTTGGCCTAAATTTCCAGGACACAATAAAATTGACTGCTTTTTCCAGGACATTCCAGGCCTGGATTCTAAAATCACAGAATTCCAGGACATTCCAGGATTTCCAAGAACCCTGTATTTGCGCAGGCAGGATAGCACAAACCATGGTCTTTGTTGAACCAGTTATGGATCACTGGTCAGTGCAAGTGGTTTACACCTACCCAATGATCCTTGCGGAGCACTCCCTCAGGGTTTGGAGTCTGTATCTGGATTAAAAATCCCATGCCTCGACTGGGATCCGAACCCAGTACCTACCACACTGTAGACAGAAGAAAAAAAAAAAAAAAGAGTACTGCTTTAAACAGGAAAAAAGGGTACTGGTTCATAGAAAAGAGGTATTGGTTTAAATGGGAAAAGAGCATTGGTTTAAGGTTTCATCACTCTTCTTGCCTGTCTGTCCCACATATAGTTTTCAAAATTATTTTTTTCACAATGCCTCAAGATATTGAGCTGAAATGTGTACCTTTATCATGTACTATCACATATTGTGTTTGACGTTCATGGTAGTTTACCCATTTTTGATAGTTATGACCAATGAACTTACAGGAGATATGAATAAATTTGTTGGGATCAGTATAATGGGACATGTATTGATTTAGCAGTACTCTCATATTCCAGTTAACAGAAATTCCTTTAACTCTTTTTTTTTTTTTTTCCCCCTTCTTCTTCTTTCTTTCTTTAAAAAAAAAAAAATCATCTTCCATTTTTATACGCCTGTCTATAATGAGTCATTATGGTATGGCATTATCCATCCATCTTTCTGTTAACTTTTTCTTGTCCAGATCATATCTTGCATAGAGATTACTAGGTCACTGCGACCTACTTTTCATGGTCTACTGCACATAATAGTAAATCCTTGTCTGGATCATATTTTGCATACAGATGCATGCAGGACCATCAAACCTCACACGTAGGAACAACTTGGGATGGTGGTGTGTCACATAAAACTATTAGGTCTAATGTGTTTATTATATTCACATAATTAGAATTGAATCATAGCCGTAAGATTAATATCGATGATTTTCCAGCAAACTGACAGGTTTATCATACACCTCACTGGGTTTTTAAAAATTATTTTGAAGCATTTTTATATAGAACTGGCTCATGTGGCTGGTTATTTCATTGAGAATGGGCAACATTTTGAAAATCCATATATGGCATGGTGCAAATGCTCTCAGTGGAACTAAAGATTACATTTGTTTTTCGTTATTTTATCCACACTGCAATCATGCACAAATAAAATGTGGATAAGCCCTATATGTTTATAAACAAGAAAAGGACTGGTTTAAACAAGAAATTATTTTATCACCTCATACTTTAATTAACCTGTGTGCTACTGTCACAAGGTTACACTGATAACCAATTAACAGCAAGGTTTATTTTTTAGTATATTCTTTACCACAAATAGGATAGCACATACCACTCATGGGATGCTAGTTGGAACAAAATCCTCTTGGGTTGGGGAAACAATGATTACTTAACCTATGCATCATCTTAACGTTACCATAGTTTGACACCCAATAGCCAATGTATTTTTCGTGCTGGGGTGTCATTAAACATTCATTTATTCATCTTAACCAACCATCAAACAGGTACCTCAGACTATAGTAGATGGAAGAGCAAAGAAAGGTATATTAATGAAGGAAAAAATGAAGAAAGAAATGTTTTATTTAACGACGCACTCAACACATTTTATTTACAGTTATATATATGGCATCAGACATATGGTTAAGGACCACACAGAGATTGAAGAGAGGAAACCCACTGTTGCCACTTCATGGGCTACTCTTTCCGATTAGCAGCAAGGGATCTTTTATATGCACTATCCCACAGACAGGATAGCACATACCACGGCCTTTGATATACCAGTCGTTGTGCACTGGCTGTGTATTAATGAAGGAAGAAATATTTTATTTAACAATGCACTCAACACATTATTGTTTATTTATAGCATATTGCTATGGGCCACACAGATAATGATAGGAAACTCGCTGCCATCACTCCATGGGTTATGCTTTTAGATTAGCAGCAAGTGATCTCTTATATGCACCATCTCACAAATCGGGATTATTTATGCTACAGCCTTTATTACACTAGTTGAGCACTAGCTGGAATGACAAATGACTCCAATGGAATCAGTGATGGGGAACATTAGTGCATCAGGCGGGCACTTCACCATTCAGCTACCCATCATCAAATGAACAAAATCTTTTAGGTCTTACACACGAGTAATAAAATGTCAAAATATGTTGCTTCTTTCAAAGATTTATTTGTTTCAATACAATAAAATGTGTGTTATGGTATTATATTGTAAACTAGCATAAAATAGTTTTTAAAAAAGCAAAAAGATGCAACATTTGATCCATAACAAATTTGATGAATATAATAACAAATATAAGCAAGAGTGAGGACATGGAAGCATAAAAAATCACAACTTTGATCAAACTGTACAGGGTACGTTTCAAGTTTCAAACAACAGAATAATCATTCTAAGTTACAATAACAAAAATGTAAAGTTACCTCTACAAGTTACCTCTTGTTTTGCCTAAAATCTTATTTTGCCTAAACCGATCACATACCTGACCTGGGCCACGTTTTACTAAGTGATCTTAGCGCTAAGACCACCATAGCATTTACGGTGATCTTGGCACTAAGATTGCTTCATAAAACGAGGTCCTGGGCTGTGTTTTACGAAGCGATATTAGAGCTAAGATCACCTTAGTGCATGAGGTAACTATGGACTTAAGGTGATCTTAGGGCTAAGATAACTTTGTAAAACAAGGTCCTGGGCCAACTTAAATGCACAGTGTAGCTATGCACCTAAGGTAATCTTAAGGCTAAGATCTCTTTGTGGAACGGGGCCCTAACAGAGGCTTAGACACTAATGTCAAGATAACGCCATACAAATTGTATGTGTACAACATCATTAAAGATCGACTCTGGACTAAACATTTTATAAGCAATGCGCATGGTTTTCAAGGATATGGTTTTTGCTCACTGTAACATAAATTATATCCAATGTAATATTCTCTATAACATGCATGTTATCCGACACCCAGTAGTCAATGGTTTTCTTTGTACTGTGGTTTCATAATATGTTAATTTACTAAATAATTCATCAATCCATCTTCTGACCATTCATTGACTTACTCATTCAATACACATTATCAGGACACCGTTTCAGATCCAATCTGTAACAATAATAATGACTGTTTTAATACGAGACTTATCAACTTTTACTGTTGTAAACAAACAGACTATATATAAATTTGAGCTGTATACAAAATGGAGGTGTATACATAACGAGAAGTTGCCCTGTATCTAAATGGAACAGAAAGCAAGTACAACATTAAGATTGTCCTTTCTGTATGTTCATCTATTTATCTGTGAAAATTGCACATGTGTGAGTGTGGCTTATGTTGACTTAAAATATACACTTTGTGTATATTCCTCTTCATCTTAACGCTGGCTACTATAAGCCATTATGTAACCGTTTCAAACTAGAATTAACCAAACATTTATGAAGTAATTTTTTCGTACTGATGTCAATGTAGACATAGTTCAGTATTATATAAAAGTATTGGTAATACCTGGTCAAATTAAGTACTTTTGGGGATAATATGATGGTTTTAAAATGTTATAATAAACTTAACTACATGTATGAGCTGTATTAACTACACGTAACATTCCCGAAATGAGTAAAAAGTGTTATTCCTCGTTTTGCTTTGACGTAAACATCACAAAGCATCTCACAACATTCCAAACATTACAAAAACAAGGATGACTTATCATTATTCATATGTGATGTCATTCTGTTTGAACATTACAGAGTTGACAGGAAAAGTAACATCTATTCAAGGGAGTTAACTCATGTTCTTATCTTTCCCTTTTAGACTACAACCAATTTTAATGTGCAACAGAATTTAAAATAATTTTTATAAATTGAAATAGCCATGTATATTTTTAATAAAAATCCTGCATTAAATTGCTTTTAGGTTAAAAAAGATGAAGAAAAAAGGTCACTGAGTTAACTCCCATGAATAGTGGCATACATTAATTTTGTGTATCATTGTTGTGACACACTGAAAATTACCAAGAATGATGTTATGTATGAATAACTGTGCATCCATGTTTTTTAAAATAAACTTTGGAATATTAAGCTAAAGTGTTTTTAAAAGATGCATTGTGGTTGTTACATGAAAAACTAAATTAGGAATAACACAATTTACTTGTAAAACAAAGTATACAAAAAATAAATAATTTTGTTTAAAAAAAGTTAATTGTAGGCAGGTGAATACCGATATACTTTAAATTTAAGCTAATTAAAAAAAAACAAGAACATTAATTGCAGTAAAACTAAATGCACACTTTGATAAACTGAGGGCATTATAATTTGGATTCCCGTTGAGACGTATTCATTTATACCTGCAATCTTGCTTCCTCAAATTATAATTACATCAGTTACTAATTCAAGATGTAAACAAGGCAAGTTTTAATAAACTGAAAATCTTGCCTCATCATATTGTAACACAGTTGCTAAATTATAAGCTAAAAATATAAACCCCTAAAGTTTAAATAAGCAATCAACAGTTATCATTTACAGACCTGTCAACCTTTAGTCAAGAGAAAGCAGATGTGTTATTAGACCTAAATTGGATAGGTTTTTTTTTATATGGCAACACTGAATATCAATACACAGCCTGTTGGCAGTGTTGAATTAGCAGCAACATGCTCCGTAGCCATTACCATGACAACAAACATTATAATAAAATTAAAAAAATATGGGGTTTTTTGTGTGTTTTTTGTGTGTGTTGTTTAACGACGCACTCAACACATTTTAACTATGGTCATATCGGCGTCGGACATATGGTTATGTCGATAAAAAAACCCCAGTGGTTAGCTGACGGGAATCATTATAATAAAGTCATTTTATAAACGCCATGTGCTTTTTCGTGAATTTCCTTTCAGAATTATTTCCCTTTATTTTTTGTTCGGAAAAGTAACAGTGGAAAAAAATGTTGTTAATTTTTTTTTATCGGGAGATTTGTTTTGTCGGAAGATCAGAAGAAAGGTTAAAAAAGTGGGAGATTCCCACGTAAATTGGGAGAGTTGACATGTCTCCATTTAAGGACTGTCTGTTATTTCTTTTACGTTCATCGGGGTATGAAAAAATAAATCATCCGCAGACTGTGTGAATCGACGAAGTCATTCTCACCACAGTTTGCGGATGATTAGTTTTGTACTACCCAGATGAACATAAAAGAAATAACAGACTATACTTATAATTAAATTTTAATCATACAGGCTAATAATAACACTAAAAAGTCAAACTTTATTTTAAATATTTTTTTAGCCATAAACAATAACGCTCTTAAAGACAACTTGCCCATATAAAATGACATCATCAGAAATGATGTTCTCTGACGATGTAATATTTATGTTCATAAACAAATTTACGAACTCCCGCTGCTGGACCAATGGGATGGCGTTATTGTGTAATGAATGTAACGGGAATTTAATTATTAACAGGTGAAATAGCATTCTACTTCAGAATCTTAAAGAGAAGAATAATACATTTTTATATGTGAACTAGAATAGTGAATAAAGGCAAAGGATATTGAAGGATGGTGTGTAACATTATGAAAATGATCATGAATGAGGTATTCCAAACGGTTAAATAATAAAAATAAATATTCAAAATTGCAGCTTTAAATGCATACATTTAAAACAAATATATTACAGTTAGGAATTTGAATTTACAGCCAAACAGATTTTAAGCAATGACCAAAATGTGCAGACAAGTAAATGTGCAGACAAATTAAAAAGTAAAAGATAATATGGGGTGTAGAAAGCAGCAGATTGAAAACCAGTCATTACTTTGCAGAAAAAAACATGTGATTGTACAAAATATGAACAAAATCTATTAACAGATTTAAATGCAAAACCAGCATGTTAGTATGAACACATAAAATCAATATATGATACACAGTGCATTATCTACAATATTTTTGTATGGGGGTATTAAATTGTTCATTAGAATTACTACATATATGGCACATTGAGCAGAAACTTTGCATTTTCATGTTTAATGACAGTAATCCAAACTCACATCATCCTGGTTTAATAAAATAACATAAAAACAACTAAAAAACCCAACACAATTTAAATGGTAAAAGGGGAGGAGGGGCCTTGAAAAAAGAAATGGCAATGCAGCAGTAGTAAAGTGCCAATTTATAGGGGGATAGAAAAGGGGAGAGTATGAAAAAAAAAAGAAATGTTAATGCATAATGCAGACGTGATAAAGAGCTGATGTAAAGTGGGGGAGGGGGGGGGGGCAGGGGGCATGAAAAAAAGAAATGGTACTGCAGCCATGGTAAAGCGCTGTGCTTCTGTGCCACCATTTTTTTATATATTTTTTTAAAACCTCTTATTCCCTTAATGCTTTTTATCATATGTTGAAGCTTTATACTGACCTTGTGTTCTTGATAAATCATTATTTTAGTGGAATCATTAGCCATGGCTGTTGGGAGTAAAACTGACCTTGAAAACTTGGTAGGTTGGTAATCAAAATTAATACTTTGAAATGGATGAACACAAATGATAAGCTACATGTATTTTAAGACTTCGGGAAGAGGGGGGGGGGGAATGTCCCCCATGAAGTTATAATTGTAAATGTTAACATTTAAAATAAGGTGTTTTTTTGCACACTTTAAAACATTTCATGTGTATGTGCATGTGCAACTGTGTCTGTGAACTAATGTTATGAATGTGTGTTGGCATGGACCTGTGTGGGTGCGCATATGTGTATGTATTTTGTAAGTGTTGACTGTATTATTTTCACCTTTTGTTTACAGACGCACTCTTTGGGTACATGTCTGAAATGCCCAGTGAAATGATTGACTATGCACAGGTTAATTGAATTTGTAATGTAAATGCACAATTTTTGTAAATAACCATTTTTAGTTCAAAAAAGTATTTACGTTACTTAATAATAATAAAAAATAAAAAAAAGACTCCTCTTCTCCACTCCCCATTTCTGAGGATATGCAAACAGAGAGCACTACACTTGTGTCCACTGGATACCAAATGCCTTGCAACTCATTTGAAAACACATACAGCTCGATTCTGCTCCATGGATGTTTTGAAACAACTTTTAAAAAAGAAGATGAATGTTTTTTGTCAAATATGATTTGTATCTCATCGAGTGAAGTTTGCAATCATATCTCATGAGTCGTGTTTGCACGATGAATGTGATATGATTGCAAACCTCATGAGTTGAGATATAAATCATATTTGACAAAAAAACATAACATTTTTCTATTTATTATATAACTTTTGGTAATTTACCTTTATTCTTAGTTCCGGCTTTCTTACAGTGAAGATAACACTTTCTACAATGACGATAACACATTTTAGAGCAGAATAGTGAAATTTTCACTCTCAAATCTGTTATCATCACTGAGTGACTGATAACACTTTTATTTCACTGATATTTTAAGATATTTCACTAAATGTTATATAATAAACAATTTTTTGTTTTAAACACACGTGTATGAAAGTTTAACAGATTTATCAATAAACATACATCACAACCTATAGTGTAAGTAATGACAAATTGTTTTAATGAAACTCATTGCAAATGGTTGATAGTGTATTTACTGGCAGATGGTTTAACAGTATAATTAACAACAGATGGTTGACAGTGTAAATGATAGCAGATGATTGACAGTGTAATTAATGGAAGATGGTTGACATGCAAGTAATGGCAGATGATTTATAGTGCAATTAATGGCAGACGGTTTAACAGTGTACTTGTATTTAATGGTAGATTGTCGACAGTTCAATGACAGATAACCGACTGCATTTAATGGCAAATAGTTTAACCATGTATTTAATGACAGATTGTTGTTAGTGTAATTAAGGGCAGATGGTCGAGTGTTTAAGTAATGGCAGATGGTTCACAATGCAATTAATGGCAGATGGTTGACTGGGTAATTTATGGTAGATGGTTGACATGTACGTAATGGCAGATGGTTTATAGGCAAATTAATGGCAGATGGTTAACTAGGTAATTAATGGTAGATGGTTGACATGTACGTAATGGCAGATGGTTTATAGTGCAATTAATGGCAGATGGTTGAGAGTTTAAGTAATGGCAGATGGTTGACTGGGTAATTAATGGCAGATGGTTGAGAGTTTAAGTAATGGCAGATGGTTGACTGGGTAATTAATGGTAGATGGTTGACATGAAACTTAATGGCAGATGGTTGAGAGTTTAAGTAATGGCAGATGATTGACAGTGTAATTACCGGTAATGACAGATGGTTTGACAGTTTAAGTAATGGCAGATAATTGAAAGTGGAGTTATTAGTAAAAGCAGCCTGACAAAATATATCACAGTGAAAAATACAATCTCACAAGACAAAATCTTTGTGTTAGTCAGGCCACTGACTCGCGACAGTTCTTGAGGTACAAGTCGTTCAGGGATAGCTCTGCCACTCACAGAAACAGTTTGCGAATTTAATTATTATTTGGCAGAAAAACAATTGTGTAATAATTTATATTTTATTATAAAATAGCTTTATTTGGCGGAAAAAAAATGTATGTAATAATTTATATGTTGTTATAAAATAGCATTATTTGGCAGAACAAAAATTATGTAATAATTTATATTTTGTTATACAATAGCTATAGGATTTGCATTTTGGAGATAATTTGGCAAAATTTTCTCATCACCCTGAGCTAGACCTGCGGTTTCTGTACTTCATAAAAGATATTTGGAGCTACTACAGACATCAAGAAAAAGTTCAGCCAGCCATTTTTGTGCTAAACATTTTACAAACTATTGTGAATGGTTCCCATAGTGGACATTCAGTTTAACATGTAGCATAAACATCAGTCTAAAAAAGAAGGAAATGTTTCATTTAACGATACACTCAACACATTTTATTTACAGTTATATGGCATCAGACATATGGTTAAGGACCAAGCAGATATTGAGAGAGGAAACCTACTGTCGACACTTTATATGCACCATCCCACAGACAGGATAGCACATACCACAGCCTTTGTTACACCAGTTGTGGAATGCTGGTGGGAACGAGAAATAGCCAATGGGTTCACCGACAGGCATCGATCTTAGACTGACCGCATATCAAGTGAATGCTTTACCACTGAGCTACATCCTGCCTTCAGTCTAAGAAGCATTAGTGTTACTCAAAGGTGCCAGAAAAACATCTAAATTAATACTTTCAGCAAAACATTTAAATTAAGATATCAAGTAATTAATTATTCAATGGTACAAATGGCTGTAATAATTAAAACAAATATTTAAAACTATATAATAACAGTGTCCTTAAGGAAACATTACAGTAAACAGAAAAAATACAAAGTACGAATCATATGTCGGCCATCTTGAAAAAAATATTAGTTTGCTGTAACCTGACCAAGTATTTTACCAGTGGATTAGAAAATACATGTTAAACTTTTCTTTAAATCATGTAAATAAAAAGAGAAGTCATACCGAGTTTCAAAAGTCAGGTTACAGCAAACCGCAAACAACTTTAAAAAATAGTTAATAATTATAATTTACAGTAGAAGAATATATGAAGTAATTGCAATAGGTAACATTTAACATGTACAGTATCACAGATAAGCAAAGCACGAGTTGGGGACTGGTGATGTCCTTTTAAAAAAAAGAATTTCACAGAATTAAACATCTACCATAAACCAGATGGCATTTAAAAAAAAAAAAAAGTAAATAGAACTAATAATTTATGACAAGTCGAAGTAAAAATTCAACATACTGTTAAATACAACTGTTGATGTGATTACTGTTCTTGAAAAAAAATAACATCTGTTATCTCACCTTTCGAATTGATTGAAGTGAAACAAAAAGTAAATTTGGACCAGTTGTGGTAAGCAGTAAGTACAGAGCTCTAAATACTTCAAAGTTAGTTGACGTTACATTGTTCTCCCACTCCCAGGACCAGAGGAAAGCAGCCTGACCTTCAGATAAACCTCTGAAGGAGAAACTATTTGGCCCCTAGGAAAACCTGAAATGCACAGCAGCCTTTGAGCTACTGGGGTCCCTATCTGAGCGTTTGAAGAAGAAGTAATTGAAGTTACTGGTATGTGGATCTCTAAAAACATTTAACTTCAATACACCTAGTACCAGAGATCACACACAATTATGTGTATGAACATTAAATATGCAAATATGACATTGCTTTACATGTATTCTTGTCAAAACCTAGCTTAATAACTATAATAATTGTAACGGTTGTTGCATCATCCAAAAAGAAAGGCCAATTATGTGCTCATATCAAAATGGAATTAGCTATATATTATATATATAAATCCTTTTTTCTTTTTTTTTTGTACTTAGGAATTAAATAAAAGAGTTACTATACAAAATAATTTGCATACATAAAAACTTGGGACTGGAATTTTTAAATGATCCTGACACAAATCTGCACTCACAAATTTCACTTTAACCCTAAAAAAATCCACTTCCAAAAGGCTTCATCAAACACTAACTAAACACACACAAATGAAATTTCAGTGGTGCTCGACTGAACAGTCTTTATGGTATGTGTATATAACATTGTCCATATTAAGTATAATGTAACACTAGTACAAGGAAAGTTCAACATTTATAACAGTATAAACAAATTTGTTATAATTTTAATTATAGTATTGTCAAACAAATTTTAATATTTATATTAGAACAAATAGATTTTAATATTTAAAATAGTATAACAGATTTTAATATTTATATTAATTTAGCATAAATTTAATATTCATAACATTACAAATAGTAATTAATTAAGTAAATTTATAATACAAAAACATGCTACTGTATATTATAAAGTTAAAATTTAATATCTCATCACACTGCCATATATTATCACACACACTCAACCAGGCACTAATCTAGGATTGAAAAATTAGAAGTACTTCCTCTTTCCCAGAAGAAAGAGGTAAAACTACAGAAAAATAGGCAAACTTAACATTAATTTAATATCTGTAATACTTTGTAATGTTTGGTCATGTTCCACATTCAATCGAAAAAGGTTCTTTATTATAGGTATGTCACTTAGTCCAAATTGTAATTTTTTGTTATCAATTCTATTTTGATTAATAAATTTAACCAAAACAGTTGAATGTTTGTTTTTTAAATGGAACTAAGTAACTGATAAAAATGTCTCTGTTACATATTATAAAAGTCCTCATATAATAATCAGTATTTTGTGACATTTCTAAAATGAATTGGGCCAATAATCAAATGTTTGACAGTAAAATCCATAGGTGCAACTATATCCAAATTTAATTGATCTATGGCTTATAAAATGCAGTTTGTGAGAAACAGGTCTACATGCAAAAATATAATGTAATCTCCATCAAAATAGCAATACTTAAATCTCAGCTTTTCACTTCGCCAATCCTGCCCTGGACAGAGGGGTCCAGCCAAGGCCGGTCCCTGTGACCAGGATAGGCGTGCGCTACAACAGCTTGTTCTGAACGTGCACGTAAAGACCTTCCGACTGATCTCGCCAACCAGTTTAGTGCCTGTATACCTGTCTGAACTAGGTGTCATTAAATGAAATGGCCAATTGTAACTAGGTTTAGATAGAAATATGTTCTGAAAGTTGTTACATCACAAAAATGTCTGTTCTACTTTATAATGTCTTGCTTGAAATAAAACACAAATGTGTACAATGTTTTTGGTGTAAAAAGAATTACTTACAAGTTACACATAAACAAATCATCAGTGCTTCAAATAAGCAACATACACTGTAAATTCACCAGTAGTTTACATATGACTTTAAGCTGTAACATAACCGACTGTAACTTTACTGGACGTGGAAACCACGTATAGGTTAGAACGCATTAAGATGTTTTTTCAGAAATAAGAAGAGGCGGGGCAAAGTGGAGTCCATTTTTTCTTTCTGAAGCGACGTCTTAAGCCTTCTAACCGATTTAGACGGCATTTCATAAGTTCATTACTTGATATAGGCAGGGCAAATGCCAGTTGTTTTGACGTCATTCGTACAGCTCTTGGCAATGATGTCTGGCCAATTGTGTTTAAGTAATTTTGGTCACGTGACTTGTTATTAAGATGGCTTTTTCATGTGTCTGCACTATTAAGATGATCGAAATGCTGATATCCAATTGGTTGAATTGGAGAGAAACCGAGGAAATGCCGTCTAAATGTTATTAAAATTTTAACAAACCGGTAAAACAGGTTGTAACCCATCAGTTCAATACATGTAAAAGTGACAGTTTGTTTTCTTTAATGAATGCACCGAGTATAATTATTAATGAATCATTTACTACTGGATATAAAATATTTGGTTGTTTAGATATTTTACATTATGATTTTTCCATTAGAAGCATGCAGTCTTCGCTATGACCCACGGGACTCAGTTGAGCGCTCTACCGACTTCCCCCTCCTACGCCCCATTACATGCAATTTCAATTTTAAGTTATTGAGCTACAAACAAGTTCTGAACTGATGCTACATATGGAAATTGATTTCAACTTCATTTTTAAGCTTATATCCAAGTAAAGTCAAAGAACGGTGTCCTAGGCACACACTTCAACTATCTGGGCTGTATCGCCAGGACAGTGGATTTACGGTTAATTGTTAGTGAGATAGAAGTTGGTGTTATGACCTTTCACCTCCCTACTGAGCAAATAAAGCTCATTCTGGGTGGGAACCGATGATGGGATGAGAATCCAGTACCAACCAGCCTTAACTCTTTTGAAAATCTTGTTGCTGAAACTGGGACACAGCAAAAACACAAGACTGTAACAAATCAGTAGGCTATATAAAAATTAAAAAAAGATTCTGATGCTGTGTGTTGACATTGTTTCTAAGGAAATAACAGATACTGTCAAATATGGCTGTAACTGATATTATACCTCACCCAACTGTTCTCACATCAATTAATTTTCAGACCTGCCTTTCTGTTTTGCATAAAATGCATTTTTGTTTACCTACTGCAAACACCAGAATGATCATAAACTCATCGAATTTGCCAAAATTAATAATTTAAACACAACACTGTAAGCAATGTGTAAATTAAATGTTTAAAAAACAAAATCTGTTAACAGCCAAACACATTTAGCACTGGCGAATAACAAAACTCAGCATCTTTAATATGAAGCTAAACTGCTTCACTATTAAATTCTGTACTGAGTTTGTTGTTGAAATTGCAAATACAGCAGACCGCGAGATCATCACCAGTGTGGTACCTGAAGAAATATTTTGATTTAATTAAAGGACAACTAATTCATCTAAAGCTAAGAGACTCCATGTTTCCACTGGGTCCCTGCTTCGACAGTCCTCCAATCACGTGCAGACACCCGTCTATTGTTTTGTATGCACACGAGCAGTGCAGCGTGGGTAGGTCACAGATCTGAGTCCATGTGTCATTCTCCTGGTCGTAACACTCAACCGTGTTCAGCGGTTTACCCTGATTTCCTGCAAAAAGAAAAATATTGGCTTAAATGTGAAAAACATTTGAAAAACATCGCACTCAACACATTTTATTATTTAGGGTTATATAGCGTCAGATATATGGTTAAGGACAACACAGATATTGAGAGAGGAAACCGGCTGTCACAAATTCTAAGGCTACTCTTTTCGATGAGCAGCAAGGGATCTTTTATATGCACCATCCCACAGAGACAGGATAGTACATACCACGGTCTTTGATAGTAGTGGTGCACTGGCTGGAACAAGAAATAGCTCAATAGTCCCACCGATGGGGATCGATCCCAGACCTACTGTGCATCAAATGAACACTTTGCCACTGGGCTATGTCCTTCCTCTGTAACTTTGTGAACAGTTTTAAAACAATATCACTGAAAGGTTGGTTGTCCAACATACATACACACATGTATGTAAGCTAACTGTCAAATTTAGTCCGAAAGGTTTTGGATCTGACATATGGCAATTAAATTACGAAAATGAGTGTGAGTGAGTGAGTGAGTGAGTGAGTGAGTGAACAAATGTTTGACATCCCTATTCAACCACAAATATACCAGCAAAATGTGTGTTTTTTGCCGGAAAGTGGTTATGTCACTGAGGTGAGTGGTAATAGGTGGAAGGTGCTGTACAGGTAATATTTTGGACCTAATCCAATTCAAAAATGGACTTGGACATTTCATGTCATGCTGTCAATATTCAGTTACTACGGTACCCAGTTTAATTTTACTAATGCCAAACACAACTGATATAACTTCCATTTTAAAGGTACAGACCCTAGTTTCAGCCTATGAAAATTAACACCAAGTTTAGTTAATCTACAAACCTGTAACATATCTGGATAAAGTTACAATTGAGTCTGTGACTTTGAAATACCGAAATACCCTCTAAAAACAGACTAAAACTCGACTCCATAGCTTTTACCTATCAGATGCATGTGCGGTTTTAAAAATATGAGAAATGCCTTTTGAGATATTAAAATCATCAGGATGACTATAAATACTTTGAATGTACGGAAATAGCTAATCTAAACAATAAAGTCTAAGTAAAGTGTGACTGAGTTGTCAAAAATGGCTCTAATAGTCAAAATTATGCCTTAGTGTTTACAAAACTAGGGGATGTCCCTTTAATATAACAAGAACACTTCAACTACTGGTTACTTAACACGGTCACATTTTTAATTGAAATATACAAATATTTTCTATACTAGTATGAACAATCTCTGGTTCACTCCACCCATTTTTATTAAACTTCCGGGAACAGGAGTTAAAGTTACTTGTATTTTTCAATCCTAGATTGGTTCTTGCTGCTGGGTGTTATATAAAAGGTCGGGTATCTAACAAATGTTAACTGTGAGACGGTGTCCAATGAATAACCCATCAGATCTACAGTAACGAAATTGCAACCAATACCCAACACTACATGGACCTAACAGAAGAAGGAAATGTTTTATTTAACGACACATTCAACACATTTTATTTATGGTTATAAAGCATCAGGACCACATAGATATTAAGAGAGGAAACCCGCTTTCGCCACTTCATGGGCAACTCTTTTTAATTAGCAGCAAGGGATCTTTTATATGCACCATCCCACAGACAGGATAGTACATATCACAACCTTTGTTATACCAGTCGTGGTGCAATGGCTGGAACGAGAAACAGTCCAATAGGTCCACCGACAAGAATCAATCCTAGACCGACCGTGCATCAAGCGAACAATTTACCACTGGGCTACAATGACTTCATGTACATGTATGCATCTATGTATGTAGTCACTACATCAGCTTGGCTATAGGTCTATATTACCTACCTAATCCTCCTGCACATATAACTTTTCCTCCAACAATTCCAATAGCAAAATCTCCCCTTTTCGTTGGCATGGACTGGCCCACTTTCCACACTTCTGAAAACAGAAAACAGAACAGGTTTAGTTATAAGCAGTACAGATGTAACAAATGACCATCCAAAACATTTATACAAGTTTCCCGTTATCAGATATCAAATGCAGTAACTATGACAAATGGAAAGAAAGAAAGAAATGTTTTATTTTATTTACGGTTATATGGCGTCAGACATATGGTTAAGGACCACACAGATTTTAAGAGAGGAAACCCGCTTCTTTCCGATTAGCAGCAAGGGATCTTTTATATGCACCATCCCACAGACAGGATAGCACTTACCACAGCCTTTGATATACCAGTCGTGGTGCACTGGCTGTGACAAGAAATAGCTCAATGGGCCCACTAACCGACCACACATCGAGCGAGCGCTGTACCACTGAGCTACGTCCTGCCCCTATGACAAAAGGAATACAGAAGTAGAAAAACTTACTATTATAATAACCCTAAAAGTAAAATTGTTTTGGTCCAACAATATTAGTTATAATATTACATATGCACTTTCTCATAGACATATCAAGGTCTTTGATACATCAATAATAAAAATTGTTTAAACCCATGAGTCGATAAAACCAGTAACAAGATGAGTCAGTTGTATTAAACAAACAAAACAAGTCTTTAATAACATCTTGAGACTTTAACATTTTGACAATGCATACAAACTGATAGCACGTGACATTATTACAGATTTAAGTCTACACTATAAAACCCTAAAATCCACACTTGAGACATTAATAATAAAGTCTGCAGACTTTAACTATACTGAACAAAAAGAAACAGAAATATTTTAATGCATATCTTTTTTCCCCCCATGATACATGTATTTTGGTAAAAAGACATCAAATAGGCCTAAAATGATCACAAGACATTGTTAAATTTAATAGATATACAAACTAACGGGATTAAGACTTACTAATTATAAACAAACTAAACTAAATTAACATTAGCAGGATTTTTAATTGTTGTTCAGTATACATACTGTGTGTATCAGTGAGACTTTATGTATTGAGTCAAATGTTTTACAACAATGGAACCTGATTATGTAAAAACAACTATCAATTTTTTACACCAAGCTCCTACTGATAGAAACATATCTTATTGCTTTTTTAAAGAACAAATGAATCAGGCACAACTTACACAATTTACACGGCCTTCTCCAAAATACATACATGTTATGACAGTAATATATTTTTGTAATTTAAATATGAACAGAAATAAATATTATTGTTTTTTTTGTTTAACGACACACTCAACGCATTATAATTACGGTTATATTGGCGTCGGACATATGGTTATGTCGAGGAAAAAAACCCAGTGGTTAGCTGACGGGGATCGATCCTATACCGACCGCGCATCAGGCGGGCACTGTACCACTGGGCTATGCTGCCCGCTAAAGAAAGAATAAAGGAAACAGAAAAAAGAGACACAATAAACAATATTTTATGTGTTCTATAATTAGACAGCAGGTTGGATAAGGGAAAGCACAAAACACAAACACGGCATCGCAATGATTACGTAATGGCTACACGAATAATAATAGTTTCTAATACCTAGCTCCTATTAAACCTAACTGCATGCAAGTCAAAGAAGGAAATAAGTCAATCAACCGTACTCTTATCAAGATCAAACACTTCACAAGCATCTGAAAATCCTTTATTCGCTGGCTGTTGAAGTCCTCCAATACTGAAGATGTGTTTATCTGTGGCCTCGTACATTGAAAACACTCTCTTGCTGGGTATATCAGGCAGGCATTCCCATTTCTCTGTACTTATGTTGTATACTTCAAAAGCTGCAGTAGGTATCTTGCCTTGCCGACCACCTATATTTAAAAAATAAAATAAGAGATATATGCTAAAATCTTGGTTCTTTTTTTCATTGTGCACACTACACATAGGTACACACACAAATATTCTAGCAAAATATACATATATGTATATAAATGCAGATCTATGCACTCTTCCGCACAGTTTCTCTAAAGAAGGTCACAAAACCTGGTGAAATGTGAAGCAGATAGTTAAGATTTTAATTTGTCATTAATAAAAATAAAAAAATATTTGCCTAACAACCATAAATAGCATGCAAAAATGTGACAATCATTTAAAACTAAAACCTGAACATTTTAGAAATGAACTTTACAAAACCTTAAAATTTTATACCATAATTAAATAGAGATTATTATACGAGCTTTTGTGTCGTACTGATTTTACAAAACAAATGTCATAATTTTTGTATTGCCCGAGCGAGAGCAATGGCTAATACATGAATCCTGACACACACGAGTGTAATAATTTCTTTATTATCCATATTATTATTGTTGCTTTCTTAATGAATAACAAGACCCAACTCAAAATATTTCATCCATAACTAGAAGGAGACGATGAAATGACGTTATATTTCAGATGCACAGTCTGAGCTAGGACTGGAGAAGTAACGTCATGTTATGACATCATTTTCCCAAAATTACGTCATTACACTT
>JAECMU010126512.1:0-28288 GCA_016106625.1 Dracogyra subfuscus
CCAGACCACTCCGTGGGGGGGGAAATTGCACTTTGTTTGAGGATCGGTAATGTTAAAAGAAATATCTATTTCTTTACAACCAAAGTGTTTTTGGTCATCCTGGTGTTTCTAGTAACACAAATGAATGTTTCATATTTTTAAAAATGCATGTTCATCTGAGAATTAACGGTTATGGAGTCGCGTTTGTCAATGTCACAGGCTCTTGTTTCACTCTGTTGTATCCAAATTTACTATAGGTTTGTAAATTGACCAAACTTAGTGTCCATTTTTACCGGTGGAAACTAGTGTTTAGGTGAAAAATATGCCTTAGTGTTTACAAACTAGGGTCTGTCCCTTTAATGATTTAAACAACAATTTTAGAGTGAACAAAATAACAAATAACCTTATCAACCAATGTGTAAAAATTCCTACTGTCTGAACCAAAATGTTAACTACTACAAAAAATTGCTCTCCTACCTTTAATTACTGTTACATTTACCCCAAAGTTTGTCCACACACGTTGTTAAAAAACCATTACAGTGACACAGCTTTCACATATGAGACTATCATGATGTCTTTAGTATCGACTTTTCTGACTATAATGATGTCGACTTTGCTGAAATAGCATAGGGAAAAATACATGCAATTTTTAGCCGGTTGCCATTTTGCTTTTTATGGAATACTCTTCAAGAGGGGTGAAAGCCTCCAAAGTATGCTACATAATTAATAAAAAAATAAATGCTCTTTAGTGGTATATTTCAACAACAAAAAATTTAATATGACATCATATTTGCTTTTATATAACATGTTATGACATTTCCTTTCACCCCTCTTGAAGAATATTCCATAAAAGGTCAAAATGGCAGCCAGCACAAAATTACATGCTTTTTGCACTATGCAATCTCAGCAAAGTCGATATTGGTGACATAGTTATCATCTAGTACGTGTAATCTGTGTCACTGCAGTGGTGTTTCCTAGATTTCTGTCTGGACCAAATGTGAGTAAAATTTAACAAAAAATAAAGGTAGGAGAGCAATTTTTGGCAGTTGTTAACATTTTGGTTCAGACAGTAGCTACATATGAATGAAAAGAAAACCAGTGTGTGAAAGATTTTTGTTTATATCATGGTTCAATTTTGCTGAAACAATGTTTAGAAGTTAACTGTCATAAAAAGTTACTAAAATATTTTGATACTAACAAAGAATTATCATAAGTTTACTGGCCATAATTCATTTTGTTGAGATTACACATAAATACATTAGGATGGATATAACTTGTATAGCACATATTTCAGCAACAAAGTATTCTTTTACTCAGATCAAATTTGTTTAAATGAAATGAATTAATATTTAAGGCCAACTTAACATGAATAAAAACATTGGCCACTAATGAAAACTGCAGTGAAGTCAAAGGTACCTCTTCTATCTATCTATCTATCAATATATAAAAACCATCACTGATGCTAAAACGTGGGGAAGGCACATACCCCGCCTCAACTGCCCCTCATTTCCTATGCCAGTGTACCTGTGTCAATGTCTGGGTTACAGTGGCGCTCTGTGGAACTGTACAACACAGCATAACCTATCTCTGAGTCCTGTATCAGTTGTTTCTGTTTCCTGTGAAAAAAATCAACATTCAATGTAAATCAATAACCACACTATTGAATGAAAAACAATTTCTGGTTTACTTGAATACCATGACACCACAGCAATAAAAACACTGATGAACATCCATAGGTACAACTATAAACCAAGTTTTACTGACCTAGGTTTTAAATGCAAAAATTTAAGGCAAACGTTGATGCCGTCATCTAAAAAATAATAATACCTAGACATATCTTTTCTTTTTACTTCGTAAAGAGAGACAAAAAACTTATCTTAGCCTATGGTAGATAGCAAACCCTTTCCTTAAAACTGTCTAAGGGTAACAAATATTTATCACTGTATTGAAAAGGAACACAGAGAAGTACAGAAAGTAATTACTTTTTGAGATAATTCTGAACATGGTGAAACCATCTCTTTCCGTTTTCAGAAAGCAGCTGCTGTTCATCCGGACCACAATTCATCACAACCGTCCCATCTTCTATCAACACCTCATCATTGTTGTCATCTGTACCTTCCTCCATCAAAATCGGAACACCACCTGCGAGTTCTATAGCCAAACTCATCTTCTTGAACTAGCAAAATAAATAAAACACCTTTATTTCATGTAACATATTCCATTTACCACATTTACGAAATCCAATTAGTGCACCTTGTGCAATACTGAAAGGGATGTTCCAAAAACAATGGAGAAAACTTGAGGTGTTTTCTCTTTTATAGATAGGCGGGACATAGCTCAGTAGTACAGCGCTCGCTTGCTGCGTGGTCGGTCTGGGATCGATTCCCGTCGGTGGGCCAATTGGGCTATTTCTCATCACAGCCATTGCACCACAACTGATATATAATATTGTGATGTTATTTTGTGCAAATTTATCCTAAATTTATCTTTAATGCATTTATTGCTGATCTGCATAACCTAAAACAAAACATATAAAACCATATATCAATTTTAAAACCTGTACGCACTCTGGGTCAATCTCAAACGTAAAAGCTACATATATACAAGAACAGTTAAAAAACATTCTGTTCCTGCATGTACTTACCAGGACTAGCTCTGGCACTTGTCAAATTCACCAACTGTCAATTTCAAAAATAACTGGCAAATTTTGCTTTAGTTTGACAAAATAATTTCTTGAAATAAATGTTATTTTGTTAAAAAAATAACTAGGTTTCTGCCATTTTCGAAGTTTAGAAGATAATTTTGTGAACTATTCTGCAAACCCAGAGCTAGCCCTGCAGTTAGCCAATGAAAACTACCTGTCTCTGACTTAGAAAAATAAACTTCATCCCAAGAAAGAGTGTCGTACGTCTTGCATCAGGTCCAAACGATACATTGTCGGGGTTCACCTGTGACTCGGCTATCGGAGGCAAATATCTGGAAATGGAAAAAAAGAAATGCTTTAACGACACTCAACACATTTTATGAGGAAACCCGCTGTCACTACTTCATGGGCTATTATTTTTTATTAGCAACAAGCAATCTTTTATTTGCACTTCCCACAGGCAGGATAGCATAAACCATAGCCTTTGTTGAACCAGTTATGGATCACTGGTCGGTGCAAGTGGTTTACACCTACCCACTGAGCCTTGCAGAGCACTCACTCAGGGTTTGGAGTCGATATCTGGATTAAAAATCCCATGCCTCGACTGGAATCCGAACCCAGTACCTACCAGCCTGTAGACCGATGGCCTAACCACAACGCCACCTAAGCCAGTAGCTGGAAATGTAGAAACCAGTAACGAAAATGCTAATAAGAATATAAAAATTGTTTAACGACACACCAGTACGAAAAAATTTATGATTAACCAAACAGTGCCATTTTCATGTGTTAAAACTATGCTTTGTGACTTTTAGTCACTCTCTATGCAAAATGGATATTTCGACTACTTAAATACTGAAAATGGTTATTTCACATACTCCTGTGTATCTGGTTCAGAACCTTCTCCTTTCAAGAAGGTGACATAATCTTCCAGGTACTTTGGCGTTACCACAGCCTTCAGTGATACCATAGCACAAATCACCTGCCAACAAAAAAGATATTATTTCTCAAAATGGTCAACTACATGTATAGGATTTCAATAAAAATTAAACAGAATACAGAGTGCAAAATGACATTTTAAAGAGAGAGATTGTGTACAAAATGTAAACCTTTCATAATGACACTACAAAAATGGGAATTTTTGAACTGTAAAAAAAGAGGAAATCTAGAGGCGTCTTGAAAATTCTTGAAATCCTATGTTAAATCTGTGCCATCGGACACATTTTGAAAGAAAGGGAAATTAACATGGGAGGAAACACAATGTTCCATGAGAGGAAAACAGATGATCCAATAAATACACGTAAGTCAGTTCACATGATTTTTAAATCTAGATAAACAATTATTTTGTTACATGGATTATATTTGCGTAAACAGTGATTTCTAACACACATTAATTACGTTTCTGTACTACTGTGACCTTAAAAATTGTATTTTAAATGAACAGACTTCAACACAAGATATTATTTTTAAATTTCAATTTTTAAAATACATGAATAAAATTTGGATTCATTCAACTTTTAATTTCTGAATACAATAACCACTGACTGTTTATGCGTGATTTTAAAATTGCAAAACTGATGAGTGAACAAAATGATGGTTTATGTGAAATATTGTGTCCAGTTAATGTTAAAACTAAAAAAGAATTATGAGGAATTACATGTACACTGCCTCAACAATCACTTAAAAAAAATATTTAAAAAATGATATTTAATGATGCACTCAACAAATTTTATTTACAGTTATATGGCGTCAGACATGGTTAAGGACCACACATATATTGAGAGAGAAAACCACTGTTGCCACTTTATGGGCTACTCTTTTCAATTAGCAGCAAGAGATCTTTTATATGCACCTTTCCATAGGCAGGATAGCACATACCACAAACCTTGATGTACCAGTCGTGGTGCACTGGCTGGATCATGAAATAGCACAATGGGCCCACCGATGTCGGTATCTGGATTAAAAATCCCATGCCTCGACTGGGATCTGAACCCAGTACCTACCAGCCTGTAGACCGATGGCCTAACCACTATGCCACCGAGGCCGGTGGGCCCAGATATGTAGTGCATTTCCTTCAAAATAATTTAAGTGTCCAATTTAAATAAAACTGTATTGGCCAAATGCTGAATGTTGCAGCTACCATGTCTAAAATTAAAGAATTGGCTAATTTTGTTATGGGCAGGCTGGAATATTTATTTTTTTGTTTTGTTATTTTACCTTGATGGTAACACTAATGTGGTTCATAACCAGGAGAGAACAGTCTTTTCTCCACTCGTTAACAACATGTCCACCAAGCGTACGCACAATTGCTTTGACGGTTTTCTTTGACACATTCTCCAAACAGGAAGTTGTAACAATGTATGGCTCATTTACTAACCTGAAAAGATAAATACAAATAGGCTACAAATTGCTATATCAAACTAACATAATGGTCTTTGTGGAGATGAAATGGTATATTTTCATAAGCAGCGACTTTATAATAGATAAAAATAATTATTTTCTAATACAGTTGTATTATTTTGTACTGTAAACATTTGGCTGTAAAAAGAACAAAGTTATGCTATGATGTCACTTATGTCATGTAATGCAAATAAGATTATATGACATAATGACTGATGGCTCTGTTGTAGACTGCAGGGGAATTTATACATTAAAAATCAGTTAAAATTGACAATGGGTAGCGAAGAAAACAAAAACTCGTCATGAGGAGTTACGAACAATCTGTCCCAAAGGCTCGGGTTTACAACATTCATTCACTCAGGACAGATAATTCATAATTCTTCGTAGTTCGTTAGTTATTCTCTAATTCTGTTCTTGAAACTTCTTTTTTTTTATATTGAGCAAACAAATCACACATAATGCATGATTAGCCAAATTAAGCATCCTCTAACAGGTCCGTCCGTAGCCAATGGGGGGGGGGGAGATTCGGTCGACCCCCCTCCCCCTATCAGTGACTTTTTATTTTTAATAATCAAAATCGCAACTCAGGTGCTTCACGCCTTTATGTGAGGCCTCACCATAAGCCTAAACGGCTCAACCCCTCTCAAATTCTGGCTACGGGCCTGTTTAAGATAAAAGATTTCGCAGCGTTGACAAAATATTAAAATGACCAACAATGATTTTTCTTAACTTTCCAATACTTTTTTGCTTTTCAAAGTTCGATTTCCCAGTATGCTGAAAGGTCCGGAAAAATAATTGAAAAATTCTTTAACGTTACCAGGCATTTCATAACACTATACGATCTCTGCCAGAGAATAATTTGAGGGTACATAACAAAAATAAATGCCCCATTTAGGTTAACAGGGCTCGACCTTAGCGGCAGACCAGGGAATTTTGGCTACCAAATGTTTGTTCGGGCTACCAGATGTCTAAAACTGGTAGTCCACCGTGCTACTATATATTTGTTTTACACGTCCAGTCACTCTGCAATCAACAGGTACAAGTGTGTCTTTCACAGTATATTTTGCATGATTTTAAAAACCCTAAAACATGTTTAAATAAAAAATAAATGATTTTAATATTTTCTCTCTTTTTTTTTTCCAAGTATTAAAATGATGGGGTGGGGCTACCCATTTTTACTGGGGACAACCAGATTTTATAACCTGGTAGCCTGGTTGGCTACCGCTAAAAAGGGTTAAGGTCAAGGTCTGGTTATGAGTTTGAAATTCAACACTTATTCTTCAACTTATAACCGGGGTCGGTGGCATTGTGGTTAGGCCATCGGTCAACTGTCTGGTAGGTACTGGGTTCGGATCCCAGTCGAGGCATGGGCTTTTTAATCCAGATACCGACTCCAAACATTGAGTGATTGCTCCGCAAGGCTCAATGGGTAGATGTAAACCACTTGCACCGACCAGTGATCCATAACTGGTTCAACAGTGCTATCCTGCCTGTGGAAAGCGCAAATAAAAGATCCCTTGCTGTTAATTTTAGATAGAGTAGCCCATGAAGTGGCGACAGCGGGTTTCCTCTCAAAATCTGTGTAGTCCTCAACCATATGTCTGACGCCATATAACGGTCAATAAAATGTGTTGAAAACATTGTTAAATAACACTTTTCTTTCTCTGTTTTTACTTATTTTTCGTGCTTATATTCAATACATTAGGTTCAAGCATGCTGTCTTGGGCACACACCTTAGTTATCTGCTCTGTCTTACAAGGATAGTGGGTTAGTTGTTAATTGGTAGTGATTAGAGAGAGAGAAGAGGCTGTAATGGCCTTACACCTACCCAATGAGTCTGCGAATCCTGTACCTACGAGCCGTATGTCCTATGGCTTAATCACAATACCACACTTCGACGAATTATAAACATCAGTTGTCTTACTATAATCTTTCTAAAGATTATCAAAACGTTTCCATTAATTTCCAAGACTTAAGCCTCTGGCAGAAACCCTGTGAACCATAATACGCATACAAGTGTACTGTTAAAAGGTGCACCTAAGATGACAGACTTAAGACTTACAAAAAAGTGGACTTCGGAGATCCGAAATAGATCTCGTCTCCGTCCTTGAGAGTTGTCTCCCCTTTCAGCTGCTCTTTGTTGACCCAAGTCCCAAATTTAGAAACATCTTTCAACATGACCAGTGGAAACTTGTGAGGATGACTCTGAAAATAAAAATACATAAAAGACCTTTCAATATGAACATGGTTATGTAAGAACCTACTGCATATATACAGTACATAACACAAGGTGCAACTGGCTTGCTGTTGTTGTGGTTGAGCTATCGGACTTAAGGCTGGTAGGTACTCGGTTCGCCTCCCAGTACTGGCTCCCCACCGAGAGCTAGATTAAAGACTGAATGAATGGATAGGTGTAAGACGACTTCTTTCACACTAACCCACTGTCCTGGACACAGTCCACATAGGGGAGGTGAGTGTCTAGGACAGTGTGCTTGGATATATAAGGTTAAATGAATTAAATGTTTTTATTTAACAAGGCACACTCAACACATTTTTATTTTACGGTTATGTGGCATCGGACATATGGATAAGGATTACACGGATACTGAGAAAGGAAAGCCGCCGTTGCAACTTCATGGGCTACTATTTTCAATTAGCAACAAGGGATCTTTTATAGGTACCATGCCACAGACAGAATAGGACATACCACAGCCTTTGTTACACCAGTTGTGGAGCACTGGCTGGAATGAGAAATAGCCAATGGGCCAACCGACAGAATTGATCCTAGAACAATTGCACATCAGGTGCATGCTGTACCACTAAGCTATATCCTTACAAGTTAAATGAATAAATAAGCGACCTATACATGTAACAGTAGATGGGTTTTAAAGGTGTGTAATTACGGTTGTTGGAAATTGGTGTCCTGTTTTCTTATTTATACATCATTATTATATATGCATGATAAATTAAAATGTAAAACAAACTTATCAATCTAAAATAAACTCACTTTTAAAAAGAATAATATGTAACCTATCATTCTAAAATGAAGCAAGTACACAAAGTAGGAACATTTAGCAGAACGGAACACCCTATTTATTAAAAAATATGTGTTATAAAAAAAATGCATTTAAAAAGAAATTTAAACAAAAAGGTAGTGAAATTTGCACCAAACAAATTTGTGTTAATGTTATGTTATAAAAAAAAAGCTCTGCTAAATGAGTTAATCCAAAACATCATTTATAGGGCTAGCTCTGGGTGATTTCAACATTTCGCCAAATCCACATTTCAAACTTTAAAAATTGCACAAGCCCAGGTATTTCCTAACAAAATAACATTTATTACATGAAATCTATTTAAATTAAAATAAAATATGCCATAAGCGGATCTGGCAAGTGTTAGAGCTAGCAAAGATTTACAAAGAAAGCAGGGCTCACCCTGTTCATTGCTAAAGTAACCAATTGCAATTTTTTATATAAATTTAAGTGGCTACAACATTTAGTCTTTTCTAAATAAAATATTCCTTAAATCAACTACATTTTAATAATTTTCAAGAAAATACTAAACATATATGAAAACTGGCCAAACTAAAAACATTTCTAATGTGAGCCTTGGAAAATAATAATTAAAAACACACACACACACACACAAAAGTGGAGATGTTTGCAGTAACAAACATAATTTTAGCTGGCTCCTGTATGTAAATAAATAAGGTGAATAACACACCCACCACACAAGCTTCTGGGTGTGTAAGCTGAATGACAGCATGTTTCCGACTCACTGCCGTGTCACCAACGACCAGAATCTTACAGTCTCGTCTTCCCACCACATTCTCAACATCAGCCAGCAGAACGTACTTGTGATCTGAAAACAGAGCAAGAGGCTGTGAAAATTGGTCAGTAAGAAAGAACTGTATATCAGTCCCAGTACTGAAACAAAATACAGGGGCGTAACCAGACATTTTTTTTTAGCCAAAGGCATGTCCGAGCCGGGGTATTCGGGAGGCTTCCCTCTGTGAAAATCTTAAAACTCAGGACCGCACTAGATGCATTTTGAGCTTTTTCGGAAGCATTTTTTGGTACCTTTTTTTCGAATCAATTTTAACTTTAAGAGAATATTTTATAGAACAATTCATACAGCCTCAACCTATTAACGGATTATGTTTTTGCATTACGCCTTTAAAATGGATACATAATCATTTTACGGGATTCCTTTTTTTTTCCTTATGCGCTGATTACGCTATTTTCACTTAATCGATGGTACTTCTATACTACAGCGACGTTCTAAATGTTTGGTTTTTAAAGCTCTTTATGCGATGTTATCTCGCCTTCATGTAAAATTATTTCATCTCACTGGTTGTTTGCCTTTGGACAAATCCCTTATACCCCTGTGACTCAGTGTGAGCGGAGCCAAATTCTTATACCCCGTCTGTAATTTCCAACAGTTTCCAGCCACCACAATTAATGCTAAAGCAATAATTAGATTATAAATAACATTGATAATCGATCAATTAATTAATAGCCGTTTCAGACAATTTCGTATCACAAACATTTGAAGTTAAAAACTTGTTTATCGATGGAACTATTTTTCGTCACTACCAAGTGGTTTTGTTCGTGGCTGCGTAGTACATCTCCGTTAATAAATTGATACCGACCTTGGTGGCAAAGTGGTTAAGTCATTGGACTATAGGCTGGTAGGTACAGGGTTCGCAGCCCGGTACCGGCTCCCACCCAGAGTGAGTTCTTAAGGGCTTGGTGGGTAGGTGTAAGGCCACTACACACTCTTCTTTCTCACTTGAAAGTACTTGAACCTTAATTGGATATAAGCACGAAAATATGTTGAAATCAATCAATAAATTGATTTTAAACAATTATTGTATGGCGTTATTTTTATTATTTGACTATATAGTTTAACATGTCAGCAAGATAAATTTGTTGTAAAAGCATCTCTCGGGATATATGGAAGTTTATGTACTTTCTGTGTGCCCTTTTACCCCCTCGCCTTCGACTCAGGGTAAAAGAAGACAAAGAGTGTACATATAAAAAGCCATATACCCCTCGTGATGCTTCTACAACTTATATTAGTATTTTTCAATTGTTTAACACTTTTGGATTCCTGTTTACATTAAAACTGTTTTTAACATATGTAAAATTGTCGGCAATCCAATATTATGTCTACATATATTCCTTTAGAGATAAAATAGCAGTAGATAATTTAGCCGCCCTCGCAAGTTACAACTGTTGTAATGTAACGTTGTCTACTGGTTTGCAACATATCAAGTATCTAATGGAATACATCTGCTTAAATAAATTTCAGGTTTTAACTTCTGAACTATTACAGGTCATGACGTAACCAATTTGCAGTTCGCATGAGATAACAAACCAAAACGGAAAGGAGTTGGAAGCTCAATGCAGTTTGGGACACCGACGATAAATACTTTTAAAATAAATAGTTATGAGTTCTGGTAACTTAGGGTTAGTGACAGTGCCAAAGGAAAGTCCTTTGATTTCTTTTGTCACAATATATTAAAGGAAACATGACACGAGACCATATTATAGCTCATTTTAAAAGAAAAATGATATAAAAATAATATAAAAATAAGTTTATAACGATAAAATATGTGTAGTTAATTTAAAACGAAGAAAATTACGCAATCAGTATCAAAGTACGATTTATGCATATTTATTTGTGAGCGTTCGGAAAAAACCGGAAGTGACTTACGATGTTTTCAGTCCAACAGTGTGGTACTGCGTGGCCTATGGGTGTAAAAATAAACAGTTTAAACGTTTGGGATCGTCTTTTTACGGTTTTTCAAAGAATTGAATCCGAAGAAAGACGCGTGTATTTGATCGCAAAAGAAAAGATTGGACACCAACACCGCATAGTTCTTTGGGCGTTTAGTGCGCCTATTTACAGCTCGAGACAAAAACAGTACTCGGTTGCGAATGCCGAGGTGTACATTGTACATATTTGGCACAAAGATATACCTAAACATGATGTATAAAAATTTATATATGTTTAAAAAAAAATAGAATTTTTTATTTATTAGTATTATTATTGGTTTTTGGGGAGAAAAAAAAAAAACCCAAACATTTTTCATGTTAGGGCTGTAGCCCTACATTTCAAAATCAGTATTCACTGTCCGAAGAAGGAAACGTAATTAAATATGGCATATACAAACATGGGATGTAGCATGAGGATACATCTCAGTACAATGTACTTAAATATTATCATTATTTTTAAACGTAGAAAACAAAAATAATTTTAAATAATGATTTTAAATTTTCGGGCGGAGTACGTCACAAAAACGTTCCTTGTCACCCGAAGCCCCAAGTAACACGATTGGTTTGTTTGTTGGTTTGTTTAACGACACACTCAACACATTTTAATTACGGTTATATCGGCGTCGGACATATGATTATGTCGAGAAAAAAACCCAGTGGTCAGCTGACGGGGATCGATCCTAGACCGACCGCGCATCAGGCGGGCACTGTACAAGTAACACGAAGTTCAATACAAAATAAACCACTACTGTCGGCGTCGAAATCATTATTATGTTTCATCCACGGGCTGTCTTGAGAATCAAAATGTTGTTTTAGTTAATTGGTCCTTTCTTTCCGTGGATGGCAGGTGTATATTGCAAGGTATCGACCAGGTAAGTGCAGGGTACGAAGTTAAGGGTCGCCCGGTTGCGTCAAAATGGCGTCGGGTAAGTCAAAACTGGCGACCCAAAATTTCCGCGTATTATGTTACGTATAAAGTGCAAATTACTAGTTGATCATGAAGTTTAATTTTTATTTATTGTTTTCAACTGGTTTCCTGTTACTGTTACTGCACTATCAAACCCATATAGGATATAATAGCGACCACTTCCCCAGTCTATCGGACGCTCCAAAACCACTTGGAATGTCTCGACCAGTCGGCCACGTAATATTCGTAGGCTCAATCGGAACACCTCGGACATGTCCATCTTTAGTCACAATCGGAATAAATTGTCGCATTTCGCTACGCTATGATTTGCAGAGACAGACAGAAGTTGCATTGTGTTTACAAAATATACCGAGTCTACTATACCCCAAAGTACAAACACCAGGTCGTCAATGCGAACGATTTCAACAAATTTCATTTGCTATGCACGTGCGTGTATTGTGGGAACTTCTAATTAACTGAACTCTTGACAGATCACACAAGTGTCATGATGTTGTTGCTGTTGATTGTCTTGTAAATAAACAAGTTGAATTATTGTTTTTGTTCAGGTTTTTTTGTTGAACTTTTGACATCCACTAAACACGTGTTGTTTACAGGGAATACCGTTATTGTAAACATTATTGGCAGCAAACGTCATTTCGGAAAAAAGTGGTGTTACTTGTCAGGTGTGTCAGAGCCAAAGAAAAAAAACAATAAGAGCCTTGTGTGGATCTTGTGACAACTATTGAAATAAATGTATTTGTTATGAAACTAAAACAAGTTCTGTTTCCTTCTTTTGTGTTATTATTATTGTTTGTATGATATATCATGTTTTTGCAAAGTGCAATTTAAGTAAGGTATTTTAAAAACAAAATGCAGCCTTGGGCCACTCAAAAGTTGTACGGGCGAGTCAAAGTGTTGCTATGAGTGGCCCGATTGGCGAGTCAAAAAAAATCCCAAGATCGTACCCTGTAAGTGATTACCACTGTCTAGACCTACGTACAAAAATATTTACCAGGGTTTTTTAAAGATCACAGGGTACTGTGGCGTAACCTGTCGCGACAGAACAGAACAGACTATAGTACAATGTTAATGGGCATTATCAACCGCCCTGCATCATTACTGTAAAAAATTATGTAAAACCACTGATTAAGTAGACTTTTCCATCTAAAATTTCAAAACTGACAAATTATCACTTGCCTGTGACTTGGGTATCATGAGTGGTCGTTTTTACTCTAACGCACCCTACCCATAGCCTGAATAGATGTAATAATATGATGCTTTTTTTTTTAAGAAGAGAAAAATACTATAACCCCATTTCGTTCTGTTGAAATATATTTAGTTAAATAATTTATTATACTACAGGGCTTCTAGATTCTGGTAGCCCCACTTCCATGGCTAGTGATATTTAGTGTTGGGCTAGTAAATAACCATTATTGCCATGACCAACAGCTAGTGAATTTTGTTTAGGCCTAATATTGCAGTTAAGTCTATTTTGTAAATATGAATATCCTGCCCCCACCCCACCTTCCAGTGTTAGTGTGTTTAAGCTTCGTCTCCCTCTTTAGGTAACATATCTGATTATTACTATTATTTAGTAAAACTGTATTAAAAGTAGGGCTAGTGAATTTTTAAAAGCACTGATCCCATGGCTAGTGGATTTTATGCAAATTCTAGAAGCCCTGTACTATCAAGTCATTTATGTTGTTTTACAAGTCAGGTTAATGAAAGCAAAGTGCCTTGTAGGCCCCTAAATTAGAGCGTTTATTTACATTGTGCGAACATAAAAAATACGATCTTTTCTATAAAAAATTAATATTTAAATACATCATACCGAGGTATATCTTTATGCTAAATATAACAGTATACACCTGGGCTTTAACTATCGGGTTTTGGTTTTGTCTCTGTGTTACTTTCGGGCTCGGGGCTGTAAATTGGTCGACCAGTCTGATCTGGCACCATCGGTTTCCCCACCCTCCGACTTGCTATCAGTTTTTCCTTCAGTATCACTATCACTGTAGTAAGTAAATGTGTATCTTTCTTTATTTACTAATGGCGCAAACTGATAGTGATACACTCATTGTTTTGGTATGCTGTGTACAAGTCTTAGATTCTTTATGAGCGGTACGGATTAATGCTTTGAAGTGTAAGGCGTCAGATCAAGCTACTCGTCTCTGACCTCCTGCTCATTAAAGATCGGCAATTTCCGCTAAGAGCTCGTATCTGTTTCTTTACGGAGATATTTTAAGTAATTTAATTTAAAATTAAATGTTTTTGTTTTGTTTTTTTAGGTGATTCAATTTATAATTAATTGTACATGGTTGATGCCAAATACAGGTCACGTGACATGTTTCCTTTAAGTCGGTTAATTTTGGTTTTAAAAAAAAGAAGAAAAAAAGTAAACTTATTAAGTTATTAAAAGCGACATTGCTACTTTAAAAAAACAAAACAATTTAAAAGTGGAACACTGAAAAAGTGAAATAAAGTTACTACGGCACCTGGGTTTGTTGCATTTATGAGGTACCACATATCTGTAGAAAAGATAATGTTCTCATGTGATGTATTACACGTTGGTTAATATACAATTTTAATATAACCATGTGCCTGTGCACACATCTCCATCTCTTCGCACTCGCAGGCAGTGTCGGCGAAGTTGGCGCGAAGATATATAAAATATGTAATTTTGTAATGCGGAACTTCGGTAATGTAAATAATTCAAAATGTACCATTTAACCATTGTATTGACAACATTTATCAATTATCTATAACTTAATTCGTGAATATTATCAATAAAATTAAGCTATATCTGAATATTTTAATTACGTGTGTTTCTAATTTCGTTCTCCATCTACCACGCAATTCACATTTCTGTATTAACTCAATTTCCAATATGTCTGCGCCCATGAAGTTCACGTAATTTAAACAAAGTTAATTTTTATTTGAAACAAAATGCTTGTGACATTTCTATGCAGAAACGTATATACACATTTGATGCTAATAAGATATATTTCTGTTTGCTAAATTTGAAATTAAACAACGCTTTATAATAACTTCACTAAGAATATTATTATAACGTTGGGTGCCCTGTTTTCGGTCTGTAACCTGTTTTCGGTGGATTCTTCGCTTGCGTTCATCATCATGCATATTAAGTAACGTTTGCAGATTTGTGACGTAGTCGACTTTGCGTGATGATAGTAGACAAACATCTGTCACACTGATTGATATTTTTGCAAAATGGGTTTAAAAATAAAAATTAATAAACAGAATAAATCAAGATTAGTTCAAGGTTAACTCCATAAAATTATATAATTCATCCAATCTAATTAGGAAATAACCATGGAGTTTTTAGATTTGCAGGTGTTATTGTCTGTTTGATCCCGCAAATGTCATTTTTGAAAAATGAAACTTGCAGGCATCAAATAGACAATAACACCCGCAAATTTAAAAACTCCACATGGTTATGTCCATTGTAACCTGAATAGGTTTTTTTTCTACAGAACTAACTGTATATTTGACATTTCTTGAAAAAAATACCTGGCTGCAATCTAACTGTAGACCCTTGAATCGTCGACCTCGCCTGTTCCAATTGCTAATGATGTCACTTTCTAATGACGTCATTAGCTTTCCAGGTGTTATTGTCTATTTGATCCCGGAAAAAGAATATAATTAACCAATCACAATACAGAACACACTCCAGTCAGTTTACAATTAAAATTAGCTCCACTATTACATGTGGATCTAACAGCAGCCAGTTGGAGCTCATGTCCACCAAACAAAACCTTACTTGCAGAGTCATGCTAGTGAAAATAATTTGAAAACATTCCAAATTATCTTGAGGATATATACAACATGTTTTGTGTGAATTACGAATGCCTTAAAACATTTTTTATTTTTTTTAAATAAATAATTTGTAATATAAAACGGAAGACTGACAACCAATCCTGTATGTATTAGTATAATAGCAGTACTGCGGCCACTAAAATAGACTCTCCCGATATTATTAGAATTTGTATGCTCCCAAATAACGTTATAAAAAGAGAAGTGCATGTGATTGGTCAATATTTAAATTATTATATACAGACAAAATGTTAGTCTATGCAGTGCTATTAGCAATCTGATTAAAATTAGTTCTACTGGTCTAAATAAGGCATTTGTAATTCACACAAAACATGTCGTATACGCTCAGAATAATTTGGAATGTTTTAAAATTAAAAACCACAACAAAGACAAATTAACTAACTAAGATTTATTTGGCCTAGTGAGAGTGCAGCAAGATACAATTACAATTTTAATTAACAACCCAGTTCAGAAACCACTATGCACAGCATAGTAAACTAATGTTAAATTAGATTTCATAGTCTAACAATAGTAGAAGTTAATTTTAAGGTGCAATGATATTTGGAACATAAAAATGTAATTATACCTAGTTTACAACACACCTCAATACACATATAAGAAAAGAAAAAAAATCCAGTTAATGAAAATATGGTAGCGATTTCTAAGATTCAATTAAGAAACAAATTTTAAAATGGGGTGGGTGGGAAAAACGAAGTGATCAATGTCAGTTACATAAAAACAATGAAGCAAGCTTAGGACAAAGGCAGTCAGCCCTAAAGGCGGGAAACTGCCCAGATGCTTAAGTGCACCGTCATTGGTCAGCTCAGTTCCATGTGGTCTGTGACTATTGATAACTTGATACCACTTGACACCTACACTCATGCTGGGCCCAGCACACACCCATTCTCTCCCAACAAACATGTTACAGTGTGTACACAAAGGAAGGCTACATAAGTAATTGTGGTATTAAATTAAACATTTTCAAACAGAATTTGAAGATGTCCAAATTATTTTTATATCACTGGCATGATTCTGCAAGTAAGCTTTTGATTGGTGGACATTAGTTCTAACTGGTTGCTGTTGGATCCACATGTAATAGTGGAGCTAATATTAATAAGATTGAAATTCATTATAAATAATTAAAATGGTTCAGTTATAGCTCGAGTCACCTCCATGCAGACCTCCCTTTATTGATATAATTATCAGATATGTATCGTAAACAATCTTAACTGCATTATGCTTTTAACTCTGTTCAGTTTGTCTTGACAATGACATACATGGTTCATGCAATAAATGTCTTATATGTTGTTAACAAACATATATTTTGTTTCATGTAGTGGCCTTAAAAATGGAAAATGACCAACCACATATGTATGCGAGGTATGATACTTTTTGCAAATGCATGCATCAGAACACAGTTAGAAACAATGCACACTTTCCTGTTTACTGGAAGGTGCTTCACTTTTGTTTACTAGAATAGATTTGTTTTACGTCCACATTGTTGATTTTTTAAGTTAACTGATTGCAATCTATTTTATTTCACGTATCGTATTTGTGTTTTTGTCGTTAGGTGAACTCAGTTTGGTGGTATATCAATAAGTAGAGGGCTGGAGGTGACTCAAACTAGCTCAGTTGATGTACATAATTTAAATCCATTTTACTAAATACTTTGTGTCCTTAATAACCGATAGCATATGTTTTGCTTTCACCTACGATAAGTAGGCCCTACTGTAAAGTGTTTTACAAAGAACCCTGCTAAATGCTGTGACACCTATGTCAAACTGTTATGGTTTATTATACACGCATGCACACACACACACATTATACTACAAGAATACAGAATGTTACTCCTGGTCATAATTCATATTTTTCTTTGGGTATATTGAAAGAAACCAACATTTTATCTCCTTTTTTTTCAGACCATGACAAGTAGACTTCGACCAGAAATGTTCATTTTGGGAAAGGGAAGAATGAGTTGGAGTATGTGGCAGTATTTGAGGAGTAGTGTTGGTGGAAGCACTAGTAGGCAGGCAGTGCGCATGCTGTTTAGCAAGACTGGAAAATGGGTTTGTCTTAATGAATTTTGTAGTTCATTTTAGAACTGAAAATCTTACGTTTTGGACTGTTGAAATGTCATATTTTTGTAAACACCAGGATGTTTTACAGGTTCCAGGTCTCACCCTGTCCATTGCCAAATTGGTCAACTGCTAATCTTTATACAAAGTGGCTACAAGTTACAACAATAGTCTTTGACAAATCAATAAATATGTTCTTGTGCGTTGTTAACTACATCTTCTTTTCCTTTTCCAAATGCAAATTTAAAGTTTGGTGAGCTCTAATGTTTGATTGACTTGCCATGAAATGCATCTTAAACTTTATAATCTTAAAATTTATAGAAGTTATAAGTTAAAGGTAAAGTAAAGATATGTGTGGTTCAAGTTTTTACCTGCAACTGTTTTTAATTCTGATAATAAGAACTCTTAATGCCATCACATTTTTAGTACTGATAACAAATTGTTAATGATTCTTTTATGTTTTAGTTTGTGGAATCTCTTAACAATTTTATTGGTTATGTTTTGTAGGATCCAAAATACACTCCATCTGTGATGCAGGAAGTGGAAGAGTACTGGAAACCGATTATAAAAGAACACAATTCTGAAAGAACAAAGATTCAAGCAGAAAAAGTATACATTTTATAATTAAAAATGCAATCTCATCTGCCCATCCTGTTATATTATTCACCAACACAAATTCTGTAGCTATATAAAACATCTCATCTCACCTCCCCTTCCTGTAACATTATTTACTAATGTAAGACACAAAGACAACACAGTTTTAATAAACTCACATTCTCACATGTCCCTCATATTAAATTATTTACATATCCAAAACACAACCTAATTTTAAAATAAAGACATGTTAGAAACAGTTCTACAGGTTAAACAAAAAATCACAGTCTTCCCTTCCATTCCCGTAACATTATTTAATTGCTAATAAAAATACAAAAACGTGTACAGTTTTAATAAACTCACAATCACTGCAGTGCTAGCTCTGAGTGAGCAAAACTATTTGCCAATTTGTTTATTAAACTTACAAAAATTGCAGATAATGTCAGTTATTTTCTTTAAAAATGTCAATGATTACATGAAATTATTTTGGCAAAGTAAAATAAAATTTGCCAACTTTTTTCAAAATTCGCAATTGGCAAATTTGGTGAGTACCAGACTTAGCCCTAGAGATTGAATCTCACCTGTCCATCATATAACATTATTTACCAATGCAAAACACAACTATTTCTTAAAATAAAAATATGTGCTTTAAAAATTATAAAAATATTGTTTGTCTCAGTTTATTGTGTGTCATGGAAGAAAATTCATTTGAAAAATCGGTTCTAAATAGGTGAATAGTAAAAATATACGCACAATGGCATCTTTACATATACTGACAATAGATATGACTTAATTAACATATTGTTAAAACACGTTTTAAGTACTAATTTTAAAAACGTCTTCATCATCCTTTTAATATTATTTTTAAATTTTAAAATTCTGATATAATTTCTTTTTTTAAGTTGTCTTGTTTTTTCACATTGTAACTATTTTTGTGGATATAGTATTTAACTGATCATTTACGGGATAGTTTAACAAGGATATTCACTGGTGCATATTACAGGAAATGTATTTTTCAGTCACAATCTGTATATGTTTAATTTTATCAAGGGAGATGTTACTTAATCATGGTGTATTCAGACTGTTAAAATCTATAGGCTTTGAAATTTCTTTTGATATATTTGTCTAATTTTTGGTAAATAATTTGTCAATTTCAATAAAAGTGGATATATACTCTACAAAAAATATAGGGGAACTCTAATAAGAATTTACAATTGCCAATTGTATGGTATATTAGCTGTGGGAAACAACTGTGTGATCAACGGAATGAAAAAGATTGACAGAAATGATGTTCCACAGTGATTAATGGACCTTCCTGGAAATTATCAAAATTGAGAATGACACCCCACACACATGTACAGGGCAACTGCGTGATGCACCTGCAAACTGTGGAATGTGTATCGGTGTGTTGATAAACAGACCTCAACATTCTTTACTAGGATTTTCTGTGGTCAAAATGTATGTTCGGTGTAATAGTTGATATTAACATTAATATTTCAGGTTCCCCTACCTTTTCTGAAGAATATATATTTTAATGTCTTTTTCAGAAAACTGATGAAAAGCAAAAATATTATGTCCTGTCCATGTTCCCTTACCCAAGTGGCAAGCTACACATGGGGCATGTCCGAGTCTACGCTATCAGTGACACGATGGCCCGGTTTCACAGAATGATGGGAAAGGAGGTAAATAAACAGCATATTTGATTGAAGAGATATTTGGTTATTTCCCATTCCAACCAGAGTTCTATAAAAAGTACATCAATGTCATATGCAGACCTCATTGTGTAAGGGGAGCTATCACTGGTTGCCCAGAACATCCCTTAGTCCGACGCCGATATAACCGTCATTATAACCTCAGAATTGTGTGCTTGGATCTTGGAAAGTTGTATAACAAATTGCAACATGATAGGTCTACTGAAGAAACATTTTGCTTTGTTGTGGTATTTCTATACATTATTCCAACCAAGTTTTTCCTAATTCAGTTAATTTTTAAACAGTAGTTCTTATGACATGTAAAATCTGCTTAATCATGATACAACTGTTGCAGTGTATGATATTCTACTTCTTCTTCTGCGTTCAGTTTCTTTATGCTCCCTGAATTCAAATCATGAATTTTAACTCCACAGTCAGAAACAGGTCATCTATTTTGCCACAAAGTGTTTCTCTGATTGTTTTGAGTTGTGGGTTCTCTGATACTGTCATATGTTTGACACTTTTGCAGTACATGCTCTGGAGTCTGGTGTTCAGTGTTACAGTGGCATTGAAGTGTTGGTACCACTTTGAGTTTATAGAGATGTGCACCGAGTCTGCAGTGCCCTGTCCTCATTCTGAATATCATTGTTTGTTCTCGTCGGTGTATGATGGGGTCACTTGGATAAGTACTTCCTGTTCCTGTTTTCCAGGCTGTGTTGAACTTCCATTTTATGAGAGTCTTCATCTCTGGAAGTGACACTCTCTGACGATGTTGTTGACATTCAGATGATTGTTTGACTAGTTTATTTGCAGACTCATTTCCTGTGATTCCACAGTGTACTGGAATCCATTGAAGTGATGCATTGGTGGTTCTGGATATGATGCTGAGCTGGTGTTTGAAATTTCTGGTGGCATTATCTTAGGACTCATTTTGGACAGTGTATGATATATAATCTTGATTTTTTATTTTTTATTCCAGGTTCTTCACCCAATGGGATGGGATGCTTTTGGACTTCCGGCAGAAAATGCTGCCATTGAGAGAGGTATACGGCCAGAAGTTTGGACAAAAAGGTGCAGTAAAGATTCACTTTTAATATTGTTTAAGTTACAACATTCATACGTGACGGTGAAAATCTTGGAAAATTATTGAATCTGTAAATGGCATTTTCCAAGCCTGGAAGGTCATGAAATTTTTATTTAGGTCTTTGAAATTAATTTTTTCCACCATTTAAAATATGAAAAAAACCCATTGATATATTATAAAAATTATCAAAAAAAATCCTTCAAAGTCCTTTTTGAAAAAGGAAATGGATGTTTTTAAAGGTGATGGAAAGTTGTGGAATTTGGTAGATTACAAAAGTGTATGAATCATGAACAACCAGTTGTATTATTAAGACTCCTGTATATGTTTAGAGGTGGAACCAGGTTTTACTGGTAACACAATATGGGTTTATTTTTATTTTATAGCTCAGTTCAACACACTAAAGTTATATAACAAAATATATCTTTTTATTAAAGGGAGATAATTTTCATAAAGGCATAACAAATATTAATGTTAATAATGTTTTACAAAATTGGAATTTTATTTCTTTATCCCTTTATATATTGTTTTGGTGTGTACATATAATAAAATTTAAAGGCTGAACAAATATAATTTAATTTTCTTAAATGTTTTTGTTTTGTTTTTTGAATCAGTAACATTGCAAATATGAAGAAACAGCTTGATGATCTGGGATGCAGCTTCGATTGGGACAGAGTAAGTACATTTTGCTTTTCCTTATTTTTGGTTTTAATATGTATAGAATATTAAACAAGCTTCCATTTCGTATCATGTTTATGTCCAGAGTGAAATAATTTTCAATTGTCACAAGCTTTAGTGAGAAACAATGAAAAATATTTCACGAGGGACATAAACATGATGTGAAATGGTAGCGAGTTTAATATCCTATTTATTACACATAATCTACCTTAATTTACCTTACTCATCTCATTTCGTTGACGTTCCTGTAAGGTTGTGCACTGATTGATGACGTCAAAAGTGTTACGTCCCACTTGGCATTCTAGTGGGACGTATCACTTTGTACCAAGATATTTTTAACCATATGGGTAATAATTCATTTTATTACACCACCAATAGTGCTCCAGCAAACTAGTTGACATTTTTCTTCTTTTTGTTGTTCTTTTTTTTTAGGAAGTTACAACGTGTGACCCAAGCTATTACAAATGGACACAGTATTTATTTCTAGAGATGTACAAGGCTGGACTGGTCTACCAAAAGGAGGTAACTGAATATCTTATTAACTGTATTTTTAACAGGTCCAAGGCTTCTGGAATTTTATAAAATCCACTCGCCATGGGATCAGTGATTTAACTTTGTTTACTAGCCACAATTGAAGATTCACTAGCCCTACTTTGCTAAATAATGGTAATAATCAGATATGTCACATAAAGAGGGAGATAGAGCTTAAAAACACTAACATTGGGTGGTTGGGGTGGGGACAGGTTATTTAAATTTCAAAATAAGACTTAACAGCAACATTTGACTTGGTTTTTTCACTAGCTGTCGGGCAGTTATTTACTAGCCCAATATTGAATATCACTAGCCATGGGAGTGGGGTGACTAATCTAGAAGTCCTGCAGGTCTCTACTTTGTTTTTAAAGAATACTATTGTTCTGTGTTGTGAACTAGTGTCTGAATGTAGACCAGTGTGGTGTTGCTCTTATCCAGGGAGACGTGCAATTTGGGATCAGATATTTCCTCTCTCAATCCATGCTTCATGACTGGTACATCCAAGGCAGTGTTCTGTCTATGTGAAAGTGCATATTGGAAATCAATTGCTGTTATTTGGTGTGGCATAACTCATGTGACTGCTGCAGGTTTCCTTTCATTTCCTAGACCAAGCATTGAAATGACCAGTTACCTTAATTTAAAATGTGCTAATATTGCTAAACAAAGAATTCTTTCTTATTGTTAATTTTTTTTATATAATTTGGAATGCATAACAGAGTAAAATAACATTGTAAACTGATGTCGAGTGTGTTCTGTATTGTGATTGGTTAATTACATTATTTTTCCGGATCAAATATAAATAAAACCCAAAAACCTAATAAAGTGTTGACATCATTAGAAAGTGATGTCATTAGTAATGGGAACAGGTGAAGTTGATGATTTCTAGAAATACCAAATATACAGTTAGTTCTGTAGAAAAACGATTCAATTTACAGTAGACATAACTAGATTGAGTTTTTAGATTTGCTGGTGTTATTGATGCTCATTAATGTTTCATTTTTCACCTCAGGCTAACGCCTTCAGTCAGAAATGACATTTGTGGGATCAAATAGACAATAACACCTGCCAGTCAAAAACGTCCATATGGTTATTTTCTATTGTAAACTGACTGGGGTGTGTTCTGTATTTTGATTGGTTAATTACATTCTTTTTCTGGGATAAAATAGACAGTAACACCCGGAAAGCTAATGACGTCATTAAATATGACGTCATTAGCAATTGGAACAGGCGAAGTTGATGATTCAAGGGTCTACAGTTAGATTGTTGCCAGATATTTTTTTTCAAGAAATGTCAAATATACGGTTAGTTCTGAGGAAAAACGATTCAGTTTACAATGGACATAACCATATGCAGTTTTTAGATTTGCGGGTGTTATTGTCTATTTGATGCCCACAAATGTTTATTTTTTTACCACAGGCTAATGCCTTCAGTCAGAAATGACATTTGTGGGATCAAATAGACAATAACACCCGCAAATCTAAAAATTCCATATGGTTATTTTCTAATTTTCTCTGACAAATGGATTTATGATGTCCTATTTGTGGAAGTGGTAGGTGAAAACAAAAAGCATATAACAAAATTCATTGCTAATAGAAGACTAGCTTGCAATGGGTTTCTGCTTTCATGTTTTCGACACTTCGCATCTAATAGGGGTGGGAAATAGCCCATTGGTAAAGTGCTTGTCTGATGCATGGGCAGTCCAGGATTGATTCCTGTCAGTGTGCCCATCTGGCTATTTCTCATTCCAGCCTGTGCACCATGACTGGTATATCAAAGGCTGTGGTATGTGCTGTCTGTGGGATGGTGCATATAAAAGATCCCTTGCTACTGATGGAAAAATGTAGCGGGTTTTCTCTCTAAGACAAAATGTAAAAAAATACCATGTTTGACATCCAATAGCCAATGATTAATTAATCAATGTGCTTTAGTGGTGTCGATGAATCACATGATAAATAGGGGGCAAGATGTAGTCCAGTGGTAAAGTGCTTGCTTGATGCATGGTTGATCTGGGATCGATCCCCATCGGTGGGCCCATTGGACTATTTCTCACCCTAACCAATTGGTTGGAACATATAAAAGATCCCTTGCTACTAATGGAAAAATGTAGTGGGTTTCCTCTCTATAGCCAATGATTAATAAATCAATGTGCTCTAGTGGTGTCATTAAACAAAGCAAACAAAGTGATGATTTATATTTCTTTGACTGTGACTCGACCAGGCAGAGGTGAACTGGGACCCCGTGGACCAGACCGTACTGGCTGATGAACAGATCAGTGAGGACGGGCTGTCGTGGAGGTCAGGGGCGAAGGTCGAGAAGCGATTCCTGCGTCAGTGGTTTGTCAAAACAACAGCTTATTCCAAGGTGAGTACGACCAGCTTATTCCAAGGTGAGTACGACCAGCTTATTCCAAGGTGAGTACAACCAGCTTATTCCAAGGTGAGTACAACCAGCTTATTCCAAGGTTCCAAGGTGAGTACGACCAGCTTATTCCAAGGTGAGTACGACCAGCTTATTCCAAGGTGGGTATGACCAGCTTATTCCAAGGTGAGTACGACCAGCTTATTCCAAGGGGAGTACAACCAGCTCATTCCAAGGTGAGTACGACCAGCTTATTCCAAGGTGAGTACAATCGGCTTATTCCAAGGTGAGTGCGACCAGCTTATTTCAAGGTGACCAGCTTATTCTAAGGTGAGTACGACCAGCTTATTCCAACGTGAGTATGACCAGTGGTTCATCGAAACAACAGCTTATGCCAAAATGAGTACAAACATAGCTTATTCCAAGGTAAGTACGACCACAGCTTATTCCAAGGTGAGTATGACCAGTGGTTCGTCAAAACAACAGCTTATTCCAAAGTGAGTATGACCAGTGGTTCGTAAAAAAAACCCACAGCTTATTCCAAGGTGAGTACAACCAGTGGTTTGTCGAAACAACAGCTTATTCCAAAGTGAGTATGACCAGTGGTTCGTTCATTTAAAATTTGATTTAATTTTGTATATTCAATTAAAGTGTAAATACACTGTCGTCAAGACACACCTCGGCTATCTGGGCTGTCCAGAACCGTGAGTTAATGGATTGTTGTTAGGTAGAGAGAAATCTGGTAGATTTACACCTTCCTGTCCGAGTGATTAAAACTTACTTTGGGTGGGAGCCAGTACCAGGCTATGGTCTTGGTTCATACCAGCCTTAAGTTTGATGGTGTATCTACTAATTCAACTGCTAACTACTAAAAACATTAAAGAGCTCACATAACCTTGGGAAATAATTAATTTGGGCAAATAATTTAAGAAATAATTCCATTTAATCTAGTTTTATATTGTATTGTGTTTTTTACATTTACCATATTATATAAAGATCACTCCCCACCATTATACTGTACATATTGTATATGGACTTGTATTTATTATGTACATGCTGATGAGTTGTAAAACTTGTAAAGAACACCATCAAAGTCAATGGTTTGAGTGCCTCGCTTATTACAAATGCTTCATTTTATAAACTTGTCTATGTGTATTTCTGGCAGACTGATTTTGGACTCCAGAAATAATCACGGGGCGGGACGTAGCTCAGTGGTATAGTGCTCGCTCAATGCATGGTCGGTCTGGAATTGGGCCCATTGGGCTATTTCTCATCACAGCCAGTGCACCACGACTGGTATATAAAAGGATGTGGTATGTGCTATCCTGTCTGTAAAATGGTCCATATAAAAGATTCCTTGTTGCTAATTAAAAAGAGTAGCCCATGAAGTGGCGACAGCATTTTTCCTCTCAGTATCTGTGTGGTCCATAACCATATGTCTAATGCCATATAACTGTAAATAAAATAATCACTTAGGATTGAAATACATCTAAATAATGTTTGCTGGATATAGTGGAATATTTTGAAATGTAAAGAAAGCCAAATATTTTAGTTTATTTTGCAGGTGACAGGTATGACAGAATATAAGACTCCCATCATATGTGGTCATGTAGGATAGAAAAAGTGCACCCGAGATGGTGAATATTTCACCATCTCGGGTGTACCTTTTCTATCCCACATGACCACATATGATGGAGTCTTTTTCTCTTAATCATTCAGTAAATAAACCATTATTTTACACGAACAGACAAAGATGGCTGAACAAGTAACTTTTATTATTTAACCATTTTGTCATAAATAAACTACACTATCGTATTTACTGGGTTTGTTTCATGTGTTAAATAAAATTTAACACTACAAATTAACAAGATAGCTTTTAAAATGAAGGTTTTAATAACAAAATATTAATTTAAAACTGTCTAATGACCTCACGTAAATATCTCACATTAGTATGACGTCATATATTACCAACGACGTCAGGTTAAACGTAAGTGCGTGATATCCCATGTAAGATAGAAATTTCATACATGGCTTTCTTTCATGGGGTACAAATGTAACTCTGTCCTATATACCCATGGATGAGAGAAAATCATTTACATCCCTTTGACTTTTCACATAGATGTATTTTAAACTGCTCATATTGGATTTTTTATCTTATCATTATTTTTTAAATTCTAAATTGTTTTTGAGTTAATATACATGTTACATATCAGGATTATTTTTGTCAGATTATAAATGCTGTTTAAAGTATGATTTGTTGTCTATAATTCTGTCTGCGGGATGATGCATATAAAAGATCCTTTTCTACTGATGAACAAAGTGTAGCAGGGTTTCATATAAAAATTACAAAATGTTTGACATCCAATAGCCATTAATAAATCAATGTGCCCTAGTGGTGGTGTTAAACAAAACAAACTTTAAAGGGACATTCCTGAGTTTGCTGCAAGTTTTAAGATGTCATCAACTAACGGAGACTTTTTAACGATTGTAATTTCATAACAAATATATTGTTCTGATCATTCTAATATTATATTTGTACTATGTTAAATTTCATTTTATTTCCTAAAAAGATTTTTTTTAAATTTGTACGTACAAAATTATTTGAAGACAAAATCCACTTTGGGCTTCTTTCAAATATTAAGATGACCAGAAAAAAATAAAATGTACAGACACTAATATTCTAAACAAGAAAATATATTTAATATGTAAGTTTAATTGTAGAAATATTTTATTAGTCGCAAACATCTTACAATGCAGCAAACTCGGGAATGTCCCTTTAACTATATTAAGATTTATTTATTTATTTTTAAATGCATTTTGTATTTCAGTCTTTGTTAGATGGTCTGAATAATGTCAGTCCTGAATTGTGGAGAGATGTGATTCAGCTACAGAAAAACTGGATACGTGAATGCAATGGTTCTAGATTTGATTTCAAAATACAGGTATGTTTTCATACCACGGATGTCTTCCCTTCCAGTTATAACACAGAACATCTTCTTGGCACCTACATAAATATATGACATGGGAGGGGCTTAAGAGGAAACTACATCCCCTGTCTGGAGACATTTCAGCAGTGGCGGATCTAGGGGGGCCCCAGGGGCCCGGGCCCCCCCTAAATTTTGCGACAGTTATAATTTTATTATAATTTTTTAAACGTCCTACCTATTCATTCAAAGATACAAATGAAATACAATGTGGTTTTTTTATAATAATAATTATTATTATTGTGTTCAATGTCACAGTCATAAGATAATGTAGGGGATTTTTTTTTCACTATGCATGTTATCTTCTATTCATGTATTCCAATGTTACTTGGAAACAATGTTCCAAAATACAGCTGCACTCTTACAAACTGAAGGCATAAATTACTTCAGCCATTCAGCAGTCAGTAAAAATAGGTTTGATAACACCCATCGTTTAAAGGCGCAGTGTCTGTTTTCTATATTTTATTATCTTTTACCAATGAAAATACAAGCAAAACTACAGTTTTAATAATTTCGTGCGTCTTTTTCTATCAAATAATATCGTCCACTACTAACAAGCAATACTCAAACCGAGAGGCCATTATCTCTACGACTTGACGATACAAAGGTCACTAGTAGTGCTATTTTTAACTGCTGTTGACGTCATATATAATGAAAAAATCTAGAAGCGGGTTGCTTCTCACAGCCATAGCTGAAACAACGCGCTTTTCTCGTGAACTAGTTACCGTACAGCAGATCATTACGGCAGAAGAATG
>JAECMU010126516.1:12737-28500 GCA_016106625.1 Dracogyra subfuscus
CACACACAGGACATTGTGTACCTTTGTATGGAAAGCTTGTTCTGAATCAGGTTTGTATGAATTGCAGTCATCTGCAATAGCAACTTGTGGATAAAGACCACTGCACAAAATCACTTTCAGAAGGTTGATGTCTCGACGGGTAAATCGACGACTTTTATTGGCTGTTTCCTGGAAAAAACCCACATCACACAAATATATCAGGCATTGAAATAAGGAAGTGTGGGGTTATAAAACAGATAATCTTTTAAGTTTGGCTTCAGAATATCAAATCTTTTTCATGCCCCACAAATCGACTGAGTAACCAATCAGTCCCCAGAGCCTATCACCTGATACTGTAGTTTTATATGATTTAATATTAGGCTATGTACCTGGGATAACTAAAGACCAATATGGGAGTTAATGAAAATGTATTATATCAACTATAACAGGGTTTTAAAAAATCATGACACATGCCAGCCAGAAATGTTGAACATTTAATAAATTGCTTGATATACATGTACATACAGAAGTGAATTCTTAATAAAATTGATATCAAGATGGAAGAAGCTGAAAATTATGTAGTGGTATCAGAATGGAAAAAAGAAAGAAAAGTGAATCTTAAAAGTTAATGGAAATTGGTCATTTGGATAACACCTCTCAACTACCCTCCCCCCATTCATGAGAAAAATATATAATAAACACTTAGCTTTAGACAAAACCTGACTAAGTAAAAAGATTATTTAAGACCAATATTTCCACTTGAAACACAAATTAATTATTGTGCTTTGGATAGTTTTTATTAATCTACACTCTCTTAATACAAAACAAAACATGTATATATTAATAAGTAGTATAATGTAAAGTTGAACAGTTTAGTTTACATTATAAGTTACCTGTAACTGGTCGAGATCATGTGATAATCTGAACTCGAGATCTTTGACATCATCACCTTTATCATCTTCTTCCTCATCACTGATTGTAAAATCCTGAGAGAGATAACCAAATACATGTACAAGTATATAGACAACAGGGCTCGAAATTAAGGACTTGTATCTACGGCAATTTAAAAAAACACAAAAACATTTGCCATAGGAAACACTGAAACATTACACAAGGATGCTGCAGAGTATGATTCTTACATTAAGTAAATTACATTATGAAAGGAGTTTTGATCATAGATTTAACAAAGTGTTGTTATGACATTAAATTAAAAACTGTTTTTGTAAAAAATAAAAGAAGATGTAATATATACAGAACTTCACATATGTTGTTTTCGCTTCCTATTTATTGCACTAGTTTATTTTGCAAAAGAATATACAACTCGACCGCTACGTGGTCTTGTGGTATATATTCTGGCACAAAATAAACTTGTGCATTAAACAGGATGCGAAAACAACATATGTGAAATTCTGTATATTTATACAACACAAGAAAGGTATATTTTATGGCCTGAACAAAGTATCACTGCTTGCTTAAACAGTACCACCATAGAATGAAAGAAAGAATGAAAGAAAGAAAGAAAAAGGATGCGAAAACAACATATTTGAAATTCTGTATATTTATACAACACAAGGTACATGTATATTTTATGGCCTGAACAAAATATCACTGCTTGCTTAAACAGTACCACCATAGAATGAAAGAAAGAAAGAAATGTTTTATTTAATGATGCACTCAACACATTTTAATTATGGTTATATGGCGTCAGACATATGGTTAAGGACCACACAGATATTGAGAGAGGAAAGCCGCTGTCACCACTTCATGGGCCACTCTTTCTGATTAGCAGCAAGGGATCTTTTATATGCACCATCCCACAGACAGGATAGTACATACCACGGCCTTTGATATACCAGTCGTGGTGCACTGGCTGTGACGAGAAACAGCCTAATGGGCCCACCGACGGGGATCGATCCCAGACCGACCACGCATCGAGCGAGTGCTATACCACTGGGATACGTCTCGCCCCACCATAGAATGAGACAAATGATCACTTACTTCTTCTACAAACTTTAGAACCTTTCTCTTCTTTGATTCTTTCTGCTGCTCTCTCTTCAACACTGCAAGCCGCTTGCGCTCACCGTGTCTCTGCCGACGCTCCTCGCTGGTATAGAAACGCTCCTTCTCGTCCACCTTGTCCAGGAGACGGTGATCCTGTCAGCGCAATTATAACACATTAAAGCAATCCTGTCATTAAGGAAGAAAATGTTTTATTTAATGACACACTCAAAACATTTTATTCACAGTTATATAACGTCAGACATATGATTAAGGACCACACAGATATTGAGAGAGCAAAACCGCTGTCGCCAATTCATGGGCCATTCTTTTTTATTAGCAAAGCAATCTTTTATATGCACCATCTCACAGACCACAGCCTTTGATATGCCAGTCGTAGTGTACTATCTGGAATGAGAAATAGCCCAGTGGGCTAACTGACGGGGATTGATCCCAGACTGATCGCACATCGAGTGAGCACTTCACCACTGGGTTACATCCTGCTCCCTGTCATTAAGGATACCAAGGCCTGCTGCTTATAAAACTTTTAGAGTCTAGACTCGAGACTCTAATAGAGTCTGAGACGCTAATGTCATGACAACGTCATACAAATTGTAGATGTGGGATTAGAGATTGAGTCTGGACTCTAAAATGCTTTATAAACATGGGCCCTAATCCCAATACTGTAAAGCAGGAAATGGACAGCTCAGACCTATAGGAATGATATTCAAAATTCAATGGTGAGGCCAGTTCTCCTTGCCCCATCACATCTTTATTTTCCCCATCATGGCAAATGTTTGAGAAAGTTACTAGCCCTCACAGAAGGCTTTGGCTAGTGTCCAATGTACTGTAAACCATGAAAAAAATGCGTGATCTTAAAATTGAAGGCCACATGCTACCGGCACGCACTATTTTCCAGTTTGAAGTGTGCTTCCGGTAGCACGTGGCCTTCAGTTTTAAGATCACTATTCGTTTTCTGCAGATAGCGATACATTTTGTATTTATTTCATGTATATCAGAGTACTCTCGTTTCAGAAATGAAACTCAAAATCATGCCAAAATAACATGTTTATTGAACAAGCTAACATACACTGCGACTAATTTGTTTTAAAATATTTTATTGAGAATAAAATTCACACAAAAAAATTCACTCAACAGGCACAGCCTATACATGAGCTCTCCTTCATGGCGACTAATCGTTAATTGTTTTACATAACTTCAATCGATGGCGACTAATCGTTTATTGTTTTATCTACCAAAGGGTGTTAACAACACATGCATCTGTGAGTTGAGATTCTAATACAGGTGAGGTGGGTAGGGCCTAATCCCCTCTATAGACTCTGTATCAGGCACAGTTGCTTGATGTTGGATAACAGAATATTGATTTACAGACAGTAACTTCATAACAATTACAGTGAGCTGTCTTTATTCACTTTACATGTCGCGAACATGCGCTAAGGTATACATTCGCGAAAAAAACACGTCGCAATATTAATACGGTTTACAGTATTATAGTAATACTGATGATAATTGGTACTAACACAGAAAAAACAATTCACGAGCCAAAACCAAGGGATAGTGGATTTGTCAAAACCTATAATTTTGTTTAATCAGTCTGTTAAAACTAATACAGTGAAAGCTCTCAAAATCAGCCCCTCTATAAACCGGAATTCCCTAAATACTGAATATGTTTCAAGGTCCTTTTTTTTTTTTAAATCAGTACAAAACATAACCTGTCTAATCCAGATACCTCTTATAACTGGACATTTTACTTGGTCCCAAGGGTGTCCGGTGAAGAGGGGTTTCACTGTATAAATTTACTGAAAACAACTCAGCACTTCTTGTTTGTAATATGATCCTTTTTATTGAATTTTGCATTTGTCGTATTAAGTCATTTACCTCAAGAAGATCTTTGAACTGTCTCTTTAACTTGGTCATCTCGTAAAATCTCTGTTCCTCCAAGCCGCGCCTTTTGCACCACTTTCTTGTACCTCTACCTTCAGCCTTCACCTACAACAAAAGTAGAATGTTTTATTTAATGATGCACTCCACACATTTTCATTGTTGTTATATGGTACTGGACATATGGTTCAGCTAGAACAAAATCGGTGACAAATTAGCAGACACCAGAAAGCAGACCTTGAAATTATGAGGTGATCAAACCAATCCATCAATCACCTATCTATCACCTGAATGAAATTTTTTGGTGAACTTTTTTTCATCTCCTTGTTTAGGAATAGGAAGTCATTTGCAAGTTTAATCCTAATTGATAGCTATATTTGGAAAAAAGTTTTAAATTAAGTGACCAATGATTTTTCGATTATGAGGTTTTTAAATGCGACTGGCGTGGCGATGTACTGGCAGGGTAAGCTCAAGACTGGACCGCCCCCCCCCCCCGCTAAAATTCTTGGATCCGCGCCTGCACAGCCAAGCAAATCATAAGGAAGCCATGTACATTTGTAGTTCAGTAACATAGGCTTGTCTTCTAGAGGACAAAAAAGGGCACTTTTACACTAAAAATGCTGATTGGGCAATTTTTCCTTTACTGTGAAAACGATTACTAGTCACCTGCCTCCCCAATAGTTATGGCTCTGAATATGGGAGATATTGTAGTCACTGTGGTAGTTTTGATTTACATAAAGAGTTAGTTCTTACCTGAATTATCGGCCTCAGTGGCCATCCGACTACAGGCTGGTAGGTACAGGGTTTGTAGCCCGATACTGACTCCAACCCAGAGCAAGTTCTTAAAAGCTCAATGGGTAGATAAGGCAACTACACCCTCTTCTCTCTTACTAACCAACTAACAACTAACCCAGTCCTGGACAGAAAAAGCAGATAGCTGAGGTATGTGCCCAGGACATCGTTGCTTGAACCCTAATTGGATATATGCATGAAAATAAGTTGAAATGAAATTACCTGAATCCATTCATCAAAAGCATTGAGCAGCGTGAATGGATCTCCGTGGTCAGATTCTAAAGACTTTCTGGCAGCCTGAAACAGAAACAGTGTATTAGCCGACTTTTGAAGTCTAGAAATACTTTCCGAAAGAAGGGAGTCGGCTTATACATGGAGGCAACAAATTGATTCATAAAATTTCGATCGAAAACACTCTCGACCCAAACTTACAAATGTTTATCAGACCCTTACAGCCTTTCACAGCTTAAGTAACAATAATTTGTGCACATAATAAATAAAACAACCCATCATGCAGTATTACGTTGTTTTTTTGGTCTTAAATGCATTACTAGTTTGATGAATAATAATAAAAATGACTTGTTTTATTGTCATTTCAAGGAAAAAAATGTGTTCCGCCCTCTTTGTTTGACATCTCTATATCTATATCATTTTGTAAGCTCTTATTTGATTGGATCATACAATTTTGTAAACAACAGCCATGGACCACAGAATCGTTTTTTTCTGAGTTGGGGAAAACAGGGATTAAACATGCCTTAATGAGTTTATTATTTGCTGTCCAGTGAATAATTAAATTACTTATATGCAGTGATACATTGTTACAGCTTGAATTGTTTATTTTCTTGTTAAGTTTTGCATGGCATGGAAGATGTTAGCATTACTATTAATATAAGTACTCTAAGTTATAACGATTACTGTGTCTGTAATAATTAAAGGGGAAGAAAATATATTGAAAAAGAAAAGCACAAGTCTGTTCGTTGACAGTGTTATTGAAATCAATACAATGTACAGCTGGACAAAAGATGACTTTGGCTTATACACAAGGCCGATGATTTTGTACCCGATATTTAGGGTCAAACTAAGAGGTCGGCTTATACAAGGAGTCAGCTAATACACAGCAATATACAGTATATCTAACTACCCATTCATACCATGCAAGTTGTTATAAACAATTTGCAAAATGCTTTTAGTAGTGAGCATTAGGTAAGAGGCATGTTAACACAGTGTTTTTCAAAGTAATTGGTGTGTCTCGGATTTAAATACATTAACTGCCACGTACACATGTAACCTGTCTTTAATGAGAGACAACTTACTATAGCATCACTGTCCGAGTGGGCCCTCACAGTGAATGGAGACTGAACACTCATGGCAGCCGCAATCGACAACACTGGGTCAATCATCTACAGCAATATACAAGACAGTGCAAGTCAAAATAAACAGGCAGGCAAGAATTATAAGATATCAAACTCGCTTCCATTTCAGATCATGTTTTTGTCCCAAGATCTCACTACACAGATGTGATCTGCCATTGAAACCTATGTAAAATTGTCCAACTTCAAATAAAGATTGCCAATGGAACGGGTTCTCATTAGCACCAACAACATACACCATTGTAAACTTGAGACCCAAGTAAATCTTGTGACAATAAACATTATTTCACAAGGGACATAAACATGACATGAAATCGTAGCTAATTTAATATCCTATTTATTATCCATAATCAATTTTAATTTATATCACTGAACTTATTTAACTGGCATTTTGGTAAGGTCGTTGTGACGAGGTATTATATTTATAACCATACGAGTACTAAACAAGCATCCGACACGAAACTCTCCGTCTCCTTCCAACTTTTTTTTCTCTATCTTTCTGTCTTTCTCTCTCTTCCACCCCTATCTCATAAATAAAGTGTTAGAATAACCACATCAAATAGTCTAAATTTAAAACTGAGTTTGCTACAATTTTAATGTTGAATTTTCTATGTATTAAAAGTTAACTAGACAAAAGGAACATAGTATAAAATGGTGATATAAATACTTTTGTCTGTAAAACAAACATTACAAATCTTTAACGAAGGTTTTATGAACTTTGAAACATAAAATGATGGATGGAATAAACCCAGAAAAGCTCATACATGAAATATGGAGCCCATTATAAGCATTTTGCCGATGACAACTTCAACAGGAAGTCTGGACAACATGTGACCAATGGGAGTGAGCAACTCATCTTCTGTTAGGGCATCCTATGAAAAGAAAAAGAAATTTAAACAGTATCTGTTACAGTTACTCCATAAATGTTTTAACTTAAACAATGATTACACATAACATAGTTATAAGAGTCCACAGTTTTATGACAAGGACTTATTACCCTCAAAACTAAAATGCACTGTGTTACATTTAATTTATCAGCCAATGAAAAGAAAATTTACAAGATGTGAATTTTGTTTTAAATTTAACTAATGAACCCACACATAAAGGTCTAATTTTGCAAAGAAACAATAAGTTATCAAATACACAAGTGGTAAATTTGAACAAGTCATTTTTTTTGCATTCGTATCTTCAGCATATGTGAAGAAAAAAAAAAGTGTAAAAAAGAATAAGCTGTATAAACAAGAAAAGAGTTAAACGAAGTTATGGATAGTTGATTGTTATACCTGTTCTTTGAGAAATCTAATTGAATTTTCTATGCTTGACATTTCTGGAGCCTCAATAAAAGGAAATCTAAAAAAGAAAGAAGTGACTTTTTATACTTCTGTAAACAACAACAAGGGGGGTCATCCATAAAATGCATATTTTTACCAATCTGATAGCCAAAACTGCACTTACTTCCTGGCATTGGGTAGTCCCATGGACATCATCTGCAGTATCAGCGTGTCAAGTGTGACTCGCTGTATTTCCGGAGTGGCGTACTCTTGGAACGCGTCGTAGTCAGTTTCATCATACAGTCTGTAACAAACACCAGGGCCAGTTCGACCTGGACAAATACACAATAGAAATTATCTTATTAAATAAAAAAAGTTTATGAATATTATTATTATTATCTAAAACATTGAATGACTACATTTTTAAAATGATAATAACCTATTTAGGGTTTAAGACATTATTAAAAGATTTTATCTTAGACAGTCTCTGTAATTGTAAATTATAATAATCTAACTACTAAAGTTATTGATTTTCCTTGCAGTGTAGATATTACTCCTATTATGTGATGGGTTATAAGATCAACTGCTCATGTTGGATTCAGGTTTTTCTATGTGGCAGCATTAGTCTCTTGCTCTCATTCATTCTCCCTCTCTCTTGTTCTTTCTTACTCTCGTCCTGCCTCTCATTCTCCCTCCCTCCCTCTCATTCTCTCTCTAACCCTCTCATTCTCCATCTAACCCTCTCGTTCTTCCTCCCTCCCTCTCGTTCTTTCTCCCATTAACCCTCTCATTCTCCCTCCAACCCTCTCATTCTCCCTCCAACTGTCTCATTCTCCCTCCAACCCTCTCATTCTCCCTCCAACCGTCTCATTCTCCATCTAACCCTCTCGTTCTTCCTCTCATTCTTTCTCCCTCTAACCCTCTCATTCTCCCTCCAACCCTCTCGTTCTCCTTCGAACCCTCTCATTCTCCCTCCTTCCTGCTCTGTCTCTCCTCCTCCCTCCACTCTCTCTGTCCCTCCTAACTCTCTATTTCCCTCCCTCCCTCCAAAACCCTCTACACTCTTATCTCTTCTGAAATAGCTGTAGGTTAAAATGTGCTGAGACGTTGTTAAACAAATACAGTCAGACCTCGTTACTACGACATTTACACCATCCAACCACAAATTGTTGGGAATGAACATACACTAATATCATTCTGTTCATTACACCGGAATTCACACCTTCCGACATTGACAGAGCAAATTAGGAACAAACGTGCACCTAACGTCTAAAACACCTCTTTACAACAACATTACATAATCACATATGGCGTTGTAAGTTGGCAGTACACACAGCCATTTGGCATCGTTGATCTTGTCGTGAGTAGACAGTAACGTGATGGCGGAGTTACCGATGTCGGCTAACTCTATAGACGAGTATTGCTTTTGAACATAAGCCTTTCGTCATTCAATTAAAGGATTAACTTTGAACAATCAAGTCTACTAGTTTTATGACATTTTGTAAGGTACCAATTAATTATATTGACTGTGAATGCGCTTTGATTAATAATAATATACTTAGTATTTAATGATGGTCTGTGATCTATCCCCATCGGTGGAACCATTGGGCTATTTCTCATTCCAGCCAGTGCACCACATCTGGTGTATTAAATGCTTTGGTAATGGTATGTGTTATCCTGTCTGTTGGATGGTGCATATAAATGCTCACTTGCTACTATTTACACCCAATAGCCGATGATTAATAAATCGATAAAACAACAATTTCGATAGAATGACAGAATGACCCAGGGACAAACGTGGTCACTGTAATGAGGTCTGACTGTACACTTTCTTTTTCTTATTGTTATTAATTAGTAATTTCCTATATCTTCATTAATGGCCATATTGTACACACCTGCTCTTCCCTTTCTCTGTTCTGCACTGGCTCGACTAATCCAAAACTCCTGAAGTTTCTGCATCTTGTACTTTGGGTCAAAGTTCATTTCTTTCACCTATAAATATTCCACATTTTCCCCAAGATGAATGCAGTTTTACATCTTCACATAATAATATCTATAACTTACATGTAGGCAATATACTACAACTTTTATAATCGACTATAATCATGTTGGAAACCAACAACAAATTACCAAACAATTTCTGGGTTCTTTTATGCACTGTCTGAAGATCAACTTATGCAGGGTTTCTAGAATTTTTATAAAATCCACTAGTCATGGGATCAGTGATTTAAAAAACATTACTAGCCATGATTAAAAATTCACTAGCCCTACTTTACTTTAAGTTCATGTAATTTGACTAAAGAATAGTAATAATCAGATATGTCACCTAAGAGGGAGATAGAGCTTAAAAATACAAACATTGGGGGGCTTGAGATGAGGGTAGGATATTCATATTTACAAAATAGACATAACTGCAACATTTGTCTCGCTTTTTTCCCCCCACTAGCTGTTGGGCATGGCAATAGTAGTTATTTAATAGCTGAAATTTGAATATCACTATCAATGGGAGTGGGTCTACCATAATCTAAAAGCCTTGCTATGTATAAAACAAAAAATTATCTAAAAACAAAATGCCATCAAGCAGTCTACACAAAAATATAAACAGTTAGTTACAACCAATACCTTTCCTGAATCAATAATGAATCTGACTCCGTCGATGGTAACCGAAGTCTCTGCTATATTTGTTGACACAATGCACTTCCTGACACCCTCGGGAGCAATATCAAACACCTGCAAACAGAATAACCAATCACATATCAATGTATGATGTTATGTCATGACATTATCCTTGATAATATTTTAACAAGACAGTTGTTCTGTTCATGTGTCAGATATACAACTTTAAATTCTTGCAAATGCCATCGGTTAACCATTAAACACTCGGAAATTAAAAGTTGTAAACTTCAGAAGATAATTAAATTCCAAACAAATTTGAAGTAATTGATTATGTTACACAAATATTATGCATGTCTCCTAACAATAGTTATGTACTGTAGGTAAAAAAATCCAATAAACCAATTTCTAGTACATAAAATTCTGAAATATTGTCCCCTGCCAGATCCAAAAAATATATATTTGTCCGATATCTTAACAAACTATGTTATGGCTTTGAATGTCACACAACACCACCTAAACAAACAACATCATGTTTTTATTTCAGCACTCACACATAGTGTTTCTTCAGAATAAAAAAATCAAGACCATTAAAAATGTATAAATTTACTGTAAAACAAAACTGCATCCAGAACATAATATTCTATTTTATCATCCACCAAAGGCTTTTGTAGGCGATATCATCGACACTATAATTTGTGATATCTCCTGCGATATTCTTCTAGGAGATATCGCTTCTTTTTGTTACGCCACTGTGTATGTTTTCAGTACCAAACCTATCATTAGTTGTCACACTACTGTTATTCTGTTGAATCTACTGCTGCCAAATATAGTGACATTCAACCCACATTACTGACATTGTCTTTAATTGTCGTAAAATGAAAAGAATGATAATGGATGATAAAAAGAATACCTCCTCATGTCTTGTGATATCATATTTATCAGCACTTATTGATAAAAGTTTAAAATCCTTGGCAAGCTTCGAATTTTATACTTTTATCAACTTGTGCTGATAAATTATGATATTACAAGACACTCGGAGAGTATTCTCTATATATTGCATATTATTTTATGAAAGGATATGGGTGATGGAAAACGGCCCTTATAACTGAGTTCATATCTGGAAGAGTTGTTATGAATACATGGGTGAAAGTTGAACATTTTGAAAACCCTGAAAACAATTCTGGGTGTTAGGGATTCTTGTGGTTCCAGGGCAAAAACGACCCTCACCCATGTGAATATTTTAATTTTGTCTAGACTCTTCACCTGATCTTGTTCCTGTATGGACAATGCCGAGTGTAACGGCAGCACAATCCAGCCTTTGGTTTGTTGAGCATAAACCCGCACCGCCTCAATCACCGTCATGATGTCCGACATACCACTGAGAAATACCAACAAATCACCTCTCTCCGTCTTCGGATACTGAAAACAGTATGCAAGGATATAAATAAAATATTACTGTGATGTATTGTTTTCCCTAGCTTGTGTTAGCATTGTGCAGCACCATGCCTCAATAGTCTAGCACCATCTTGCCTTAATCAGTGTCATGCTGCCCGGAGATAAACAAGCCTTTTTCAATAATTAATTCTAAAACTGTCTTTATTAAATAATAAACAAAACAAAAATTAGTATGTGATATCTGGTCTCAGGCATGGTGCATATGTAAGATCCTTTGCTACTAATGAAAACATGTAGCAGGTTTCCTCTGGTAAAACTATTAATTTTAATAAAGAAAACATAATTTTTGGTTTCAAGAATAGAAATAATGATCCTATCAATGCAATTGTTTTGGTTATTAAACTTTTAATATATAAAAGTCATATGAAGGCTTATGTTCCTGATTTAAAGGGGATACAAAAAGAGTTAACAGATTACTATTATATTACTAAAGCAATTGCTTTTTCCACTTGTAATTTTGACTTGTTTATTAAATTTTTGTCAACTTGTCATAATCTTCTTCAGTTAGAGACCTAAGTTTTTATAATTTTAGTTTTTGTGTTGTATAGGCCTGATGTAAGTTACATTTGAAAAAATTGTAAGATTGTTGTTATCAGTTATATATATATCAATTGCACATGGTATACATTGTCTTGAATGTTTGATCAAAATGTATGTGGTGTTTGCTTTTTATGATGTTGTATGAACAACAAAAAATGTCTTGTTTTTAAAATGTGGATTTCATGTACAAAAAAAGTAATAAATAATAAAAAATAAAAATAAAAAATAAAAATAAAAATAAAATAAAAGGTTTCCTCTTTGAGATTAAATGTCAAAATTACCAAATGTTTGATAACCAATAGCTGATGATTAATAAATCAATGTGCTCTAGTGGTGTAATTAAACAACATAAACCTTTTTAAAACCTTAAATGTACCTTATGATCAATCTGCTGCAGAATTCTGATGTAGGGAGTTGGGTCCATTCTCTCCGACTTGCCAACTTGTTCTTCTTGTTTTAATGGGTAATATTCTAACTGAATGGGATACAAACGGCCAGGAACCTGGACAAAATAAAACAAAGTTGAAAAATTATGCCAGAATCATACTTTAAATTATTAATTTACAATCATTTTATTTGTAGTATTGTACATATATTATTCTATATATATGTTCAATAGATAATATGAAAATATTTATATATGCTGGTCTCAAACCAAATTAGAAATTGTATTATTATTCATTTACTCATTTTGGTAAAATTGAAATCAATGATTTTAATGATTCAATGAAATATTTTTAGCCAAGAAATAATTTGTGAGGTAACATTCCAGAATAATTTAGTTACTTAAAAGTTAAAAAAAATATTCTGAGAAAAATGCCTTGATCTGTAACAGTACTTGATAAAGCTAAATAGAAAATTAAATCTCAATATCTTCAGCCATAGCAAAAGAAATTCTGGAATTATTTTTTTCATATCTTCAAAGTCCATTCACTATGGATAAATTTCCATGAATGTCAAACTTGATTTGTAACAGAACATGATAAAACAATACACAAAATTTCAGTTATCTTTAATAAGGAATTGCAAAAACTACTTTTTTAAGGACAATAACTCTGTGACAAAAACATCCTGAAAACTGTATGTTAGACAGATAAATGGACAGACAGACAGACTGACAGAAGGAGATGAAATCTATAGTTCTCTCCATTTGAACTGGTAGGGGAATTAAAAAACCTGTTACAGCATTTACATAATAAAGAGAGATTGTGCTATTTAATCTACCTTGATGACAGGTGCGTTGTCAAAGTAACCACTAAACAGCGAGATGTTAATTGTGGCGGACATCAAAACCAGCTTCAGATCATCACGTTGCTGCAACATGCACTTTAACACTCCGAGCAGGAAGTCCGTGAAAATGTGACGCTCGTGTACCTATTAAAAAACAAAAATCTTTTTTTTTTTAAATAACTGAAAGCATGATTAAAGTCTCTAAATTCAAAGACTCTGTTATAAAGTTGAGTAAAATATTTTCAGCTAGTATGTTTACCTTCTTTAAAAAGAAAATTACTGTTACATTGCACAAAACTGACACATCTAGTTTAAATTTACAATTCCAGCATATTCAGTGTGTTTCTGGTATGACTGTTCAATGTATAATGGCTCTAAATTCATCAAGGGGGTGGGATTTGACAATATTTGACATCCAATAACCAATAATTAAAATATCTAGTGGTGTCGTTAAACAAGACAAACTTTACTTTACTTTTATTGTTTAAGACCTGTCTATAAAATTGGAAATTAATTTTTTGGGGTTAATATAAATAACAGTTACAAAATTCTAACAATTAACAAAGACAAACTTTAAATCATCTCAAGTTTCATCAATTTATTAATTACAAAACAAGCCGTATTAACAAAATTTAAATAAAGACAAGGTTGCAATGCATTTCCCCCAGTGTAATCACAAACAAAGGCATGTCATGTTATGTCATAGGGTTTAACGTGCACATTCAGAACAAGCTGTTGTAGTGCACGCCTGTCCAAGACAGAAAGTTGGGAGGGAATGTAGGAGGGACCGCCTGCACTGGCAGATGCAACGAAGCACCAGCAGTCCAATCAAGATTGGTAGAAGGCGGGGGTGGTGGTTATTATTAAGGCCATTATTAAATCTATTTATAGAATGATGTAAACACTGGTGCATGAAGAAGAGAATACACAATATAAAAATACTTGAAAACAAGTCTTTTGAGAGTATTGCCAAAGCAATATATATCTCCTACAGGGCCCACTACACCGTCGTCTCTCTCACTAACTCACTGTCCTGGACACAGTCCAGATAGCTGAGGTGTGTGCCCAGGACAGCGTGTCTGAACCTTAAATGGGTATAAGCACGACAATAAGTTGAAAAGAAATGATCTGTAACAATATAAGATCAAGCCATCCATAAAATGTCTGGATTGGATCAGCAAAGGACCAATAAACAGGCTGTTGACCTCGGATGTATATATACCAATGCTGACACCAACTGCACAGAATACGTACCTCATCAATGACTATAACATTATACTGCTTCAAGTAAGGATCGGTGCTCATCTGTCGCAAAAGCAAACCTAAAAAATAAGACATACACATGTATGGTCGCCATAAATAACATAATTATATATATATTAAAGGAGAGGTCCTTTCAGAACAAGATTTAAATTTCAATTGTTTGCCTGTAAGTTCTGATAGTAATTTTGTTACCTGTCTCAAATTCAAAATTTTAAACTATTAATTATATACTTACATGCATCATACATTTTTATTTGAAAAGAAATTAATTTCACTTAAAAGAGAAAAGAAAGAAAGAAATGTTTTATTTAAAATGATGCATTCAACACATTCTATTTACGGTTATATGATGTCGACATATGATTATGGACCACACAGACATTCAGAGAGGAAACCCATCCCATAGGCAGGGTAATACATACCACAGCCTTTGATATACCAGTCGTGGTGCACTGGCTGGAACGCGAAATAGCCCAATGGGCCCACCGACGGGGATCAATCACACACTGACCGCGCATCGAGCAAGTGCTGTACCACTGGGCTAAGTCCCACCCCCACTTCAAAGAGATTATGCATAGAATAACAATTAGAATAACAATTGAATTACTTAGTGTAAATGTTACCTTCTGTTAAGAAAATTACTTTTGTGGCCCTTGTCTTGGTCTTTTCAAATCTGACCTGCAAGACAATAAAATTAACAAGCATTATAATTTTAACAATTTTAGCTCAATATTTCAAGACCTAAAAAAAAGTCAGGAATAGTTTTTTCACATCTCCTAACTTCAAGGGCCATAACTCTATTTAAAAAATAAGTAAATCACCATGAAAGCTAGACACAAAATTTCAGCTCAATATCTCAAGACCTTCTGAAAAAAAGTCTAGAAAACAAATGTTCACATCTCCTAAGTTCAAGGACCATAACTCCGTCAAAAATAGGTAAATAGCCATAAAAGTCAAACTTGATCTGTAACAGTGTATTATAAAGCTATTCACAAAACTTCAGATCATATCTCAAGGCCTTCTAAAAAATCCATCTAGAAAACTATATGTGGAACAGATGGACGGACAGACAGCAGGACAGAGATGATACATATAGTCCCCTCCAGTAGGACCAGTACCTAGGTCTAATTAACGAGCTACTCTATACTAGCTCGAATGCTTTTTTTACAATTTCGATAGACCGTTCAAAATTTGCGCCAAAATTTCCTCAAATCAAACTGCGCACCTTTTTCTCTTTGGCTTATTAATGCTCCATTCAAAATTCCATTGCACCACCACCCACTCTCACCTGCTACCGATTTTGGTCGGACTGCTGGTGCTCCCCTGCACCTGCCAGTGCAGGTGGTC
>JAECMU010126549.1:2142-13708 GCA_016106625.1 Dracogyra subfuscus
CCCTAATATGAACAAAACTGACCCTTTTGTCTACATTTTCTCCGAACACCTACCTATCACACCCTAAGCCCCATCTTAAGGCGATCCATTTTTTTTTCTAATTTTGTTGGCTATCCACGAATGTGTCTTGATTTCAACCAGACTGGTTGTTTCATGATATGAAAGAAACAAGAACCACATCCATGGCTACTACTACTAATCTAAACAGGAAAAAAGACCATTATGAATTAAAATGTGAAAAAACAAACCCAACACCATATACTGTGATTAAGAAACAACACTGTTGTGTTCAGAAATATTATTATCCAACAGAAATTGTTAAAACTGGGGTGGGGTTGTTAACAAATTTAGGCAATATTCGGGTACGCACTTTCCTTTGACCGTTAATGTTAATCTTATTTTTGAGTGCGCACCATCCTCTGATTATTGCATGATATTTAATGTGTGTGTGGTTTTTTGTGTGCGCACTCATCCTTTGATTACTAATATTGACTATTTGTTTGTAGGTGCGCACTTTTTATTTTATTTTGTTTTATTAATGTTGAATGTATTTGGGGTGCACACCCATCCTTTGATTATTGATGTTGAATGTTTCTAGAGGTGCGCAGCATTTTTTATTTGTAATGTTCAATGTGATTTGTATGCTCATCCGTTCTTTGGTTGTTGATGTTGAATGTGTTTTGGGGGTTGTGCACCCGTTCTTTGATTGTTGATATTGAATATGTGTGTGGAGCGCATCGGTGCTTTTATCGTTGATGTTGAATATGTTTGTGAAGCGCACCCGTGCCTTTCATTGTTGATGTTGAATGTTTTTGGGGTGCGCACCCGTCCTTTGACTGTTAATGTTGGATGAGTTTTTGTTTGCGCATCATCATTTGGTTGATGTTGAATGTTTATGGAGTGCTCCCCGGTGTTTGCTTATTAGTATTGAGTATTGTTTGTGGATGCTCACCATCCTTTGTTAATACTGAATGTAACTGGTGTGCACCGTCCTTTGATTGTTAATTTTAAATATCTTCTTTTTTTTTCTTTTCTTTTTTTTGTGGGCACGCACCTTCCTTTGATTGTTAATACTGAATGGGTTTGGGGTGCGCACTAATTATTGATTGTTGATGTTGAATGTTTTTGGGGTGTGCACCCGTGTTTTGATTGCTGATTTTGAATGTTTGTTGGATGTATACCTGTCCTTTGATTGTTGATGCTGAATGTTTTTAAGGCTGTTCGGTCTGTGAGAAAATTCATATAAAATATATGCTGCTAAAAGAAAAGTGTAGCGGGTTACATGCACCTCTAAACCTGTTCTGTTAAGTCGTTCTATCCAGTGCTCTACAACTGCTAATCGAAACGAGTAAACCATGATGTGGCGACAGCGGGTTTCCTCACTCTATATCCGTGTGGTCCCTAACCATATGTCCGACGCCATATAACCGTAAATAAAATGTGTTGAGTGCGTCATTAAATAAAACATTTCCTTCTTCGTTCTGTTAAGCTAATGCACATTGAAATATGTTAAATAGGATATTATATTATCTGGGCATTAATGCAGACAAATCAGGCTGATCAAAGGGAAGCACTGTGCCATAAATTAGTGCGTTTGATTACTGGTATTTGTGAATCTTCAGACGAGATTTAAGTAGGCTTTGTCAGCCCCTGGCATCTTAAATGCCCACCTATGGTTTAAAAATAAAGAAAGATACAGCTATTTTTTGTCTCAAGAAAATTACAAATACTACGGGTCATAGTTACAAAGGAGACTCATTTGAAATAGTTTCAGTTGAATGTTTGTGTGACTTCCATCATAATATGCAAAAATTCCAAAGTGTGTCCCAAACTGCATTATTTTTGGGTGGAATATTGACAAAATTATGTCAAATGGCTGCCCCCAGTTAATAGGAATAATCGTGTGGTTATTTATTATTATTAATTTTAAATTAATATTTAAATTATGGTATGCGTTGTTTTATTTGTTAAACTGTCAGTATTTGTTTGTGGTCCGCGTATGCATCTTTCCAAGAGATAAGGGTCATATTTGACCGGATTCTTCCTTTAAACATGCTTAATAAATAAATACATTTGGCTTGCCTCTGTATCAAATCACGTGATTTGACTATGAATGGCGGTGGTTGTAAATAACTAAAAATATGCTTCTTTAATTTTCTGGATTTATCATTACGTTTGTAAGGACATTTTTTTTTTTTGGTGTTTTTTTTTTTCATGTACATATTTATATTGATATTTATGAAAGTTTATGTTCACAAAGTAGATCTATAGGCCTACTGTTGAAGTTGAAGTTCCAACCCGCGAATCGTCTGCCTTGAAATGGCAATTTATGCTGATAATGCAACATGAAACCTGTTATTGTTCAGGGCAACATACGAATTTAACTTATGGCTTTCCCCTTTATTTATTAAATTTATTGGAATGCCAGACAACTCGGACCCGAGACAGCTCGGCCCAGAGTTCTGAGACAACTCGGCCCACCGCAAGACAACTCGGCCCTGCACATGCACCCTCTTGTGTATTGTTGAAAAATATTGTTAAACAAGTGTTGTTTTTTAAATTAAAGTATTCTCACAGAAATAAAAGTCTTAAAAAGAGTGTGTTTTTTGGTTAGTTTAACATAAACGTCCCGGATATAGCCTCCGGAGGGCGGCATCCAGACAACGCTTGCCGTCAAAGCGAAGGTAACGATAATAAGAATGGTACAATAACTTGAATAAGAATGGTAAATAATAATATAATGATATATAACATAAACAGTAATAATTTTGTTTATTTTGAAGATCAAGGGAACTGATTGGCAAATGATGTCTTTTGCGTTATTTCTAAAATACACAGCCATACACGCATACACTGTTCAATTCTGCTACTTGAAATTCTGATTTCCGCAAGTATAATGAACCCGTATCAATAACTCGGTGTCACGGACAACTAGGACTCGTGGGCCGAGTTGTCTGGCCCCCATTGATTGTGTCTAATAATAATAGTTACAACTGAATAAATGATTAAAGTTGCATGCTAAAGACATAGTGAACTGCATGGTGTTTTTATTTAAACTATTTTTGTTTTTGTCATGTTTACCACTCTGGAACCCTGGCTTTGGCAACATTATTATTATTATTTATTTATTTATTATTATTATTATTTAAAAAAACAAAAATGGTGTTTTAGTTTTTAAGTCACTAATTCCAGTGATATTAGCTCAGTGGATTGATGTAAAATGAAAACTATTTATTTTTTTATTTATTTTTTTTTTAAATTACTTTTTCATTTTTAAGGAAATAACAAAAACGTTGGTTAATTCATTTTCATGAATTCACATCTTGGCATACATTCTCCATTACTTATTTAGCACATGAAACAGACAGCAAATATAAAGGTATAGTTTATTAACGAACCTGGCCTGAAGTGTCGCTGCTTATGTGATGGTGCAGCATTCATTATCAACTATTCATGTTTTCAACTTCTTTTCAAGTTCAATCAAGCAGGTTTCAACCAAACTTGGTCCAAATGATCCTCTTATGGCCCTGACCAAGTGTTATTTTTTGGGCCTAGTCAAAATCGAAGGTGACCTTCCTGACCTCCAATTTCGACGTCTTCACAAATTCCACCTGGCAGATATCAACCCAACTCATCCATTCATGGCTCTGTCAATGTTATTTTTCAAGATGACCATCCATGCCTCGGACCGAGATATATTTTACTTGCCATGAGCAAAATCAGATGAGCTTCTTCTTCTTCTTCTGCGTTTCAATCTTTTTACGGCCGTCATATCAGTAATCCGGATGTGGCGATGAAGTTTGCCGTCTTCCGGAGGTCGTCGACAGGTCCCCAGAGTTTGGTGTTGAGGAACGTGTCTTCCGTCCAAACTTTCTGTTGAACTTCTTCTAGGTGCGGGCAGGTTTGTAGAACATGTTCCGCTGTTTGCTCTTCTGCACCACATTCACATTGGGCCAACTCTGCAAGTCCTATCCTTTTTAGATGTTTCTTGAGTCTACAATGTCCAGTGTGAAGACGGAAGGTTAAAGTTTGTACTTTTCTGTCTAGTTGTAGATGAGCTGAATATCACTTTCCTGATGGTAGTGGCAGATGAGCAATCACATGGAATATAATATAAAAATATATATTGAAAGGCAACAATTTTATCACTCTACTAAGACTTTCAGTGTGAATGTGGAGGGGAACAGGAGTGATCACCTGCCTTTCTTGGCAGAGATTATTTGTGAGTTTCATCAGCCAAATTTCAACAAGACTTAGTACAAATGATCCTCTCATAGACTTGAACAAGTGTTGTTATTTTTCGAACCAAATGAAAATCCAAGATGGCGACCCTGACTTCTAATTGGCTGAAATGTTTTCAGCTTCTCAAGTTCCACCAGGCAGATTTCAATAAAACTTGGTCCAAATGACTCTTTATGGCTCAGTAAGTGTTGTTTTTTGGGGGGCCAATTCAAAATCCTTTATAGCTGCCATTTTTAACCAAACCTTATAAAAACAGTTCCCTTGTGTATTTCATGTGTGACCAAGTATTTTATTTTCTGTGATGTTTTGAAATCTAATATGGCTGCACTAACCTCTTATTGGCTGAAGAATTAAAAACTTTTTCTGAGGTTCCACTATGTCGATTTCATGCAAGAAATCTCATATGGCTGCCTTAACCTCTGATTGGCTGTGAAATGTTCAACTTCTCATCCCAACCAGTGCACCACAACTGGCTGAAGGGGGCAGGACGTAGGCCAGTGGTAAAGCACTCACTTGATGTGCAGTCAGTTTGAGATCGATCCCCGTCAGTGGGCACATTGGTTTATTTCTCGTTCCAGCCACGACTGGTATATCAACGGCTGTGGTGTGTACTATTCTGTCTTTTGGATGGTGCATATAAAAAATCCCTTGCTACTAATGAAAAAATGTAGTGGGTTTCCTCACTGTGACTGTCAAAAATGACTATATAATTTTTACATCCAATACTAATAGCCAGGGCTGACACTGGAAAATGTTTTGGTTTAGCCAATTTTTCGGAAATGTTTAGTACTTCCTTGAAAATCATTAAAATGTGACTAATTTCAGGAATATTTTATTAGCCAAAGTCTAAATTTTATAACCATTTTGAATACAACTTGGCATTTGACTAATTTGGCATGTACAGGGTGAGCCTTGAATAGCCGATGATTAACAAATCAATGTGCTCCAGTGGTGTAGTTAAACAAAACCGCATTATAACAGGTTAAAGGCTGTAGTATGTGTTTTCCTATCTGTGTGACAGTGAAAGTACATATATAAAAGATGCCTTGCTGCATTAGGAAAAATGTAGCGGATTTCCTCTGATGATTGTCGGAATTATCAAATGTTTAATATATAATTAATTAATGTGCTCTAGTAGTGTTATTAACAAAACAAACTTTTAACTGTCATTTGTTCATTTATTATGTTAATGTCAATTAGTGGTCACCATCTGTGATACGTTATTGCTATGGTTGCTATACAATTATAATGCATGTTCTTTAAAAAACAAAGAAAAACGAATTCTTTTTAACCTTTACTTGAGCTTCATTTGCAGGCTGAAAATTGTTTGTTTTTTTAAAAGACAAATTTTGTTTCATTGTAGCATATCAATGGCAGATTCGCACTTCCTTCAAGGAGTACATCATTCAAGGACTCTTTGGGGCAGACAGCCAGGTATATGTTTATCTCAATCATATTTTATTGTCGAGCTAAATGGTGTTTAACATATTTGGTTATTTTAATTCTTGGATAAGAGAGAAAATCATCTACCACCACATAAACTACTTTAAGAAAGCAGCAAGGGGTCTTTCATATACGCTGTACCACACAGACAGTACATACATTAGGCACTGGTTGTGACCACCACACTTCGGACACACTTTATATGAAAAACAGGGACATGTACATATATATGTACATTTTGCTTTGCTCACTGGACTAAACTGGCCACTTGAAGCACAGTTAGTTTCATATTGATCCCCGTCGGTGAGCCCATTGGGCTATTTCTTGTTCCAGCCAGTGCACCATGACTGGCATATCAAAGGCTGGTAAATGCCATCTTGTCTGTGGGATGGTGCATATAAAGTTTGTTTTGTTTCTAAGCTATTGGGTGTCAAACATTTGGTAATTTTTATATATAGTCTTAGAGAGGAAACCCGCTACACTTGTCCATTAATTAGAAGCAAAGGATCTTTTATGTACACCATCCTACAGACAGGTTAGCACATACCACTGCCTTTGATATACTAGTCATGGTGCACTGGCTGGAACGAGAAATAGCCCAATGGACCCACCGACAGAGATAAATCCTAGACCGAATTTGCACCAAGCGAGTGTTTTACTTTTGGGCTGTGTACGTCCCACCTTGGTGCATATAAAAGACCCCTTGCGACTAATGGAAATATGTAGCAGGTTTCCTCTTTAAAACTATCTGTAAAAACTACCAAATGTTTGACATTCAGTAGCCAATGATTAACAAATGAGTGTGCTCTAGTTGTGTCGTTAAACAAAAGAAAATATTTTATTTGTGACGTTTTATATCTGTATATGATCTTGGGTATGATATTTTATGATTATTAATTTTAATGGTTTTATATTTTATGATTATAAATGTTTAATGCATAGAGTTACAGGAACTTGATCTTGTTCTCTTTTGTACATTTTAGCTTGTACATTATTTATAATTTGGAAAATAAATGTTGATTTTGATTATTTGTTAAATGTAGCATTTCCTTGAATGATTTATAATAATTGTACTTTATTGCTTACTCATTACTTGACAATTATAGCTCGTGCCTTACTCATTGATGCGAGTTCCCCATTTGACGATGTCTTGTGTGATGTCATTTGTGAAGCCTTGGAGAATCTCTTTTCTCTTGCCTGCAATATAGCCGGACCATCTCGGATCCCATACATTAGTATCTTCCTTCTCACAGATGTAGTGGAGGTATGTATACGGTTATGAGGCTATATATTACATTTATATAATAAATAGTTCCTCTGCACTAGGCTGTTAAGGTTACACACCACCATTAATTACCCCATGCAGGTCAATACAATTTCTGTCAGAATATTAGATTCTGTGAAGAATATAGCACTATCGAGAGGGTCATATGACTACTAATTTTATCTAGTGCTTTCAAATGACAAGTACTGTGTAAAAAAAATCAACAGAGGTAGACCACAACATTTTTCAATTAATCTATGCCTGACCACCACCTTGTGCTGTTGTTATACAAGTGGCATCATACCACTTGCACAACTGTTATCAATTAGTATGTACTACATATACCAAGTACAGGGCTCATGCGACTGGGCGAAGTGAGACCAAACTTCGCTCTGACCAGCCTGACTTTGCCATGCCAGTCACCGTAAGGCAAATGTGTGTTGTCCTTTTTTGTAAAGTCATCACGTGCAATGTACACAATCACAGATAACTGGTGAAGAACTTGAGGAACATCGATTCATAGATAATAATTAAGAGTGAAGTGTCTGAGAGTTTGAAGAGACACTGGCGCCATAAACCTTATGCGACTATCTCACAGACGGTCTAGCTCAGACAACACCCGTGTCTGGCACTAATAGATGGCCTAAATGTGCTACTGACTGTCGAAGTGTATTGTCAGGCAAATGTGCTGGAATTTGTACAAGGGTGGAGATCCAGACTGGCGAGTGATTTTTTTTAGAGAGTATGGATCATGCTCCACCAGAAAATACGTTGAAAAAAATATTCATTTGGAGCAACAGACTTTGACGTGAAAATAAAACGTGGAGTAATTTGAACTAGTTTTACATAGACTTTGTCATAATGAATAAATACAGCGTACAAAATAGATGTCGAAATTATAAAATAATACACGCAAACCTGCCCTAGAGGATTTTTTATTTATATGCACTCATAATAAATGGTGACCCGTCCTACACACCCAGCAGCCACTTAACTGGATCCCCAAGTGGCTAAAGTGGCTGTGTTAAGCGGCCACTGTACCTAAATTCAGTAAAACAAAGTTTTTGTTTTAAATAACATTGACAAGTTGCAACAGATAAGCGGATACTAGTACCCATTCATTCTGACAACTTTACAGTGTATTAATTAAGAAAATGTGACTGTGGACCGCATTTAATTGCCTCTGGGTAATTGCCTCTGGGTAATCTATGCTTGACTGGTAGATTAATGTAGTTGGAGTAGTTATTCAATGAAATGAGATGACAACCTTGTGAGACAATGAATTCCAAATGGTTAAATTAGTGCTTTTTAGTTGCATTTCATTATTTCTAAAGAAGGTAACATGTGGAAAGGTGATTTAAAAAAACAACTATATAGAGCACATATCCATTAATTAGCAGTACAGATGGTACACAATAAATAAATAAAATACAGATTGTAATAGTTGCATATATATATTTTTAAAATTAAAAATTCAAATCTCTCTGTGGTTAAAAACTTCGTCCTCTCTAAAGTTTGAGAGGGAATTGACTTCGCTCTACCATTTTGACCTCGAGTGAGGCCTGCAAGTAACTTCAAAACAATGGGTTATTTAAATACTACGGAGGTCAACCAAAGTGTAATCATCAAAGAAAGATTTATAAATATAAAACTCAAATTGAAATGAAATTTCAGCTGTTACATGTGTGCATGTAGTTCTTCTAAAAGGTTGATGAACAATTAATTTAGTTTTTGTGAATTTTAAGCTATGTGAAATTTTGAAGAAGAAGTAAAAACTACCTTGATTAGTTTTAATGGAAAGAGCTAAAATTAACTGTAATATCCTATTTACTGATAGTTTCAGTAAAAGTCACAATTCAAGCTTGTCCAACGGAGAACATAATTGTTTGTGTAGGTCTTGCAGTCTGTAAGTTTAAACCGTAGACATATATACCAGATGGACAACCCGTAGTTAGATCAGATCAAAACCCTGTCCGTATACCACTAGAGTTTCAGACACGTCCATGTTTGGCCCAACCTCTGGATATGCCAGTGACCGAGTTAGAGGATCACTTCAGGAAGGAGACACTAGTTTTATTATCAGACACTAATTCAAGTAATTGTCCATTGGGAATTCTGTGTATGTATTAATTGTGCATTGGGGTGCAACATTGAATGTCCAAAGCCATCACAATACATGTAGGCCCTATATGCTAAATTATAAGGTTTAAATTGGCAACTCTAAACCTCAGACTGTAATTGTATGTTCATGGGTACAACTGTCCTAGTTATGACTGCATATACAAATTCATAAAAATTGGATTTAAACAAAAAATGTTATTGGGTCATGTGAAGGGGTTATCAATATTTTTTAAAACCTGTATTTGTGACAAGTATTTCTTTTTGAGGAATCATTTCCCTTGTTTGTTAATTAAGTAATTTTTGTTCTAAAGGCTTTTTCAGAATTGATTATGGAGAGAGGAGCAAGATATATTGTTTATATTATCGCCATGCACAAAATAAATTCTTTTTAAGCTAGTATGCATCTACAGGAGAAAATATGCAGACCCATCAGTCATAAAATAATGGTGTCTCCTGCCTGCTCCCCCACCCCCATGAGGTCAATTCCAGGAAGGGACTATAGACCCAGGGTTACCTTCCATGATTCTCACTTCAGCCCAGTCCACCCATACATGATGTACTATAGTACTTCTCTAATACAACCAGAAATTAAAGTTAAGTAAACAGTCATTAATTTTCCTCAATAATCCTTGGCACAGTATTACACTATATATAATTACATTATCCAATTCGTTCCTTTGTTTTAGTGCATACTTCCATTATCGTATGTGAAGTCAAACTTGGTGCGAATCCAGAATGCCTTGAGTCAGTTAAAAAAGTCTGTCAGTGACATGAGTCGGCCTCCTAGACGTGATGATGTGTCTTTTAGTTTGGGTGTTCATGCTGCCAGTGAGCAATACAGAAGACAACAAAACACTATTTCACAGGTATTGGTAGATATTTGGGAACCATTCACAATAATTAAAAACAAGAAGTTTGTTTTGTTTAACGACACATTGATGTATTAATCGTTGGTTATTGTATGTCAAACATTTGATAATTTTGACATATGGTCTTAGAGAGGAAATGCGCTACATTTTTCCAATAAAAATATGTGCCTCTTTTCTTAAGATCACAGGGTATTGTGTGATAACCATGCAAACTCCCCTAAAATTGTAATAGCCATTATCAGCCATCCTGCTTTAGTACTGTAAATAATTCAGTAAAATCCTGGATTAAGTAGAATCACAAAACTAACCAATTACGTAGTCTCAAAGAAAAGAAAATTATCACTTGGGTATTGTGAGTGGTCATTTTTGCTCCATCATACTCTACCAATATAGGCCTACTAATATGCATTTTTTTCTTTGAATTTTTTAAGAGAGAAAAATACTATAACTCCATTTCGTACTATTGATGCAAATTGAAATATTTTTGTTAAATAATTTATTAAACTATCAAGTCGTTTATGTTGTTTTACAAGACGGGTTGATAAAAGCTAAGTGCCTTGTCATAAATTAGAGTGTTTATTTACACTGTGCAGACATGAGTTGATCAAAACTGACGTCACTTCCCCCCAAGCTACAGCACCAGACGCCACAAAAATGAAACAAAATGGCTGCCTCAGTTAGCAGGAATAATGATGGGTTTTTTATTAACTCTAAAATTACATGTTTTTCATTGCTAAAGTGTCAGTATGTGTTGGTGGTCTGGGTATGAATCTTTCCAACACATAAGACTTTTGTTTATGTTGACTTTCCCTTTAAAAATAGATAGCTGCATAATAGTTGTGACTGTCGGAGAAAACTTGACCAAAATAACAATTAATTAACCCCTTTCTTGAAGGCAGATTTTAGTTTAATTGTGATAAATTACTTTAGTCATCACAGAAACTAACTGAATGAATTACAGACTGGTAGCCTTTTGCTGACTTCAGTTGACTATGGTAGTATATATTTATATAGACCATAGTAATTACAGAGAAGACACTCAGTCTTGTTATGCTATTTGTCTTCTCTATTGTAATTAAACAATGCAACTCAGTCTTTTAGGAATTAATGTGTTAGATTGAACTATCTGAATTTCGTTAAATTTCCTTGAAAAACCAAGAATAAGAAATGTCCCCAATGTTCATTAGCATTTACTAACAGTAAAAACAATATGTTTAGGTTGGTACAAACTTCAGCCAGCTGGAGATCTTCGTGCTTACCTGTCAGAGGTCCCACTTCATGCAGCAGCAGCTGGAATCGGTCCTAACATCTATGGAGGTCCAACACCTCAAGGTAACTTAGCATTATTAAGGTATTCATTAACAAACTGGCATGTGCACACACACACACACACACACACACACACACACACACACACACACACACACACACACACACACACACACACACACACACACACACACACACACACACACACACACACACACACACACACACAAACACACACACACACACCCTACTACCAACCCTGTCGGGCTGCTTGTGCTCCCTTGCACATGCCAGCGCAGGCTATCCCCTCTCCTACCCACCCCCAAAACCTTTTCCTGTCCTGGATGGAGGATCCAAC